>CABHPQ010157688.1:412-46555 GCA_902168405.1 Peromyscus aztecus
TTTCATTTACATTGAGTTCATTGACTTGAGTTAAATTTTGCATCCACAATACATTGGTTCAGTATGTTTTAGCTTTTCTAACTGTAGAAACGTCCAGGGTGGTCTGGTAGTGAGTGTTCCACTCCATTTTTACACTCTCCAGAGGTGTTAATTACTCTGATTGTTGTCTAGCTTCATTATATTCCTTTTTGTTATCTTGGAGTCTTTATATCCTTATTTTCTTGTTTTTAATCACGTTGCATTTTTCTTTTTGTGGTGTCTGTTGTTATTATTATTATTATTAAAACATTTGTATATGGGTTTTGAGATCTTTGAGCCCTGAAGGCTTGTGTGTGCCATGTTCATCTGTGAGTCTACAGAGTTTGGGACAGTGCCTCACATGTATTGATTGACTCAGTAAATGATGCATGAATCAGTGAAAATGTCTGCTTCCTGGGTGGTTTTCGATAATGCAAATTTGTGGGGAGAAGAAGGGAAATTCAAACTTAGTGACACAGAAACAAAAAGTAAAACCTGCCTGCTGTTTATTGTGTGCAGAAGCTGTGACGGATGCAGAAATGACCGGATGAACCCATGGTTTCAAGGATCTAGTGACGTTGAAGGAGCTCAACATGGGCACCCATGACTGCCACAGGCAGTTGCTGATAAGTTCTGTAAAAGAAGCTAGTATAGACTAGGCAGTAGCAGTTTAGAAGGGATGAGATGATGTTCCCAAAGGAAATCAGGAATGCTTCTCAGAATAGGTTCAGTAAGAGGTTGGTGGATGGGTAGGAAGTCAGTGGACAGGTAAGGGACAGTGGGAGCTAAGAAGTTTCATGATAGTGCTCCGTTTGTTAACGGGCGGGGAAAGGATGGGCTGAGAGGGGCTTTGTGGAGAAGGAAATAGTATGATAAGCCTGGGAGAGGTTGGGTTTTGGTCCTTTGGAGCTTCAAATGCTGAGCATGGAGTTTGTGCTCAATTCTGTTGGCTCTGAGGAGCCTATGATGCCAGTAGTAGCTCTTTGGGTCCCAAGTTTAATCACGAGAGTGTTGGAATGAGGAATAATCATTAATCATATTATTTGGTAGCTGTGTTTATTAAACAGTAATTGATAGAGCTCAAGTTATTTGTAATTTTTTTTTACTTTGTCAGTTTGATAAAGACTTAAGCATTTTTAAAAAATTTTATTTATTTTTGTGAATGTGTATCTATATGTTCGTGTGTGTATATATATGTGTGTGTATTAGAGTTCTCTAGAGTTAAAGAATTGCATCTGTATTAAGGGGATTTATGCCAGGGTGGCGGTGGTGGTACATGCCTTTAATCCTTGGGAGGCAGAGGCAGGCACCAAAACTACACCCTATCTTGTAGAACCAAAAAAAAAAAAAAAAAAAGAAGAAAGGGGAATTATTAGTCCAAGCATCCAGTAGTTGCTCAGTCCTTGAGGCTGGATGTTTCAGCTGGTTTTCATTATATGCTGGAATCCTGAAGAAGTAGGCTCCAATGCCAGTGAAGGAATGGACTTGCTAACAAGGCAGGAACAAGCAGGCAAAGAGCAAAAGTTACATAGGCTTACGGTAGAAGGTATGGCCCAGATTAGATTTAGATTACAGATCCGGATTAAAGGTAAGTCTTCCTACTTCAAAGATCTGGGTTAGAAGTAGATCCCCCCCCCCCCTTTAAATTAAGCATAAATCCCTCACAGATGTGCACCTGGAATATGTTGACAACCAAGAATAACCATCACAGTGTGTCTACATCAGTGGTTCTCAATCTATGGGTTGTGACCCCTTTGGGTCAACAAAATTTTATGGTTGAGGGTCACCATAACATGAGGAACTGCATTAAAGGTCTACATTATGAAGGTTGAGAACCACTGGTCTACATTTGGCGAGAGGACTTTTTTTTTTTGATCCAGCCTATTTGGTGTTCTGTAAGCTTCTTGAATCTTCATAGGTATTTTTGTTCTTTATGTTAGGAAAGTTTTCTTCTATGACTTTGTTGAATATATTTTCTGTGCCTTTGAGTTGGTATTCTTCTCCTTCTTCTATCCCTATTAGGTTTGGTCTTTTCATGGTGTCCCAAATTTCTTGGACATTTTGTGTTACGACTTTTTTGGCATTAGTGTTTTCTTTGACTGACGAATCTCTTTCCTCTATTGTTTCTTCAACGTCAGAGATTCTCTGTTCCATCTCTTGCATTCGGTTGGTTATGCTTGCGTCTGTAGTTCCTGTTCGTTTAGTCAGAATTTCTATTTCCAGCATTCCCTCAGTTTGTGTCTTCTTTATTGTCTCGATTTCAATGGTCTACATATTTGTATGTATACAAGTGTGCAGGTGCTTCCAGAGGCCAGAAGAGGGCGTGGTATCTCCTGGTGATTGTGCCACCCAACATGGGTGCTGGGAACTGAACTCTCCAAGAGCAGCAGGTGCTCTTAACCGCTAAGCTATTCTCAGCTCCTAGAAAGATGTTTCTACATTAAAGCTTTTGGCATTTAGTATTTGTGTGTGTGTTTTAAAGCTTTTTGCCAAAGTTCAAATATTTCAAAAGTCATTATTTGACAGTGTTCTTCTGTGGGAAGAACAGAGAATGAAAGTAAAGAATTGTAACTTGTGTTAATAAGGTTGTGGGTATATTTGAATTTGAGTGCAGGTTTCGCTGTGATTTTTGGGTTGGATTTATGCCTACTTTATATTACAGTGGAGGGAAACATGTCTGTGAGTGACGGAGAAAATCTTTCCTTCAATCTTTTACTAAACCAGAGATGGGAGGTGGCTGTGCTTTTGGTCAGTTTAGCAATAGTTAGTTTTGAGTTAGTACAACTAATGAGGACAGCTTGAAATTTTCTTGGAAACTTGAAGGTAGTTGTTCCTGATTTTGTTAATAGGCTAAGCATTTTCAAGGGTTTAAAAAGTTGTTTTTTTGTTTTTTTTTGGGGGGGGGGGGTTTCTCCGTGTAGTTTTAGTGCCTGTCCTGGATCTTGCTCTGTAGACCAGGCAGGCTGGCCTTGAACTCACAGAGATTCGCCTGGCTCTGCCTCCCAGTATTGGGATTAAAGGTGTGTGCCACCACCACTTGGCTGAGGGTTTAAAATTACTGTTAAGATAATTGTAAACAAACAAGCAAAAAAACTCTACTTTATAGCATTGGCAGTTTTGAAAACATGTTTAAATATTCTTTCTGTCTTGTAGAGCGTACATTCTGAGTGGAAGATGTAGCGTATCTAGAGGATACATCACCATGCAAGGCAATACATGGTAAGTGGTATGCTGGAAACGGCAGTTCGGGAAGACTGAAGAAGAGAGGGTAGGTAGTGGGCCAGAGGGTGGGAAGGTTTCCGATAGAGGGGAAGGGCAGGGACTGTGTTCATTCTTTAGTCTATGGTCAGAGCACATTAGAGGTTTGTGTGCAGGGCTAAGGACCAGAGCAGGAGTGTGAGTGAAACATGCTGGAGCCATCCCCTGAGTGAGCTTGCAGTTCTTGACTGCAAGTAGGCATTGAAGGTAGAATTACATAATTAGTTGGTGGACTGTGATGCTTGGAAGACCTGCTAAGAAGCAGCATCGAATACTGTAAGAGCAGGAAATCTAAGGAAGACGTGTTAGCCGGTGTTCTCTAGAGTTAAAGAATTTACAGAATGAATTGGTATATACAGAAAGAGATTTATTAGAGTGACTTACAGACTGATGCCCAGGTAATCCAACACGGACTGGCTGTGAATGAAAAGTCCAAGAATCCCGTAGTTGGTCAGTCCACAAGGCTGGATGTCTCAGCTGGTCGTCAGTCTGTCCTGGAATCCCGAAGAAGTCGGCTCTAACGCCAGTGGAGGAACGGGCTTGACTGCAAGGCGGGGACAAGCAGGCCAGGAGCAAAAGCTTCCTTCTTCCAGGTCCTTACATAGACTTCCAGCAGAAGGTGCGACCCACGTTATATCTGGATTACAGATCTGGATTAAAGGTGTGTCTTCCTACCTCCAAGATCTGGATCAGAAGTGGTTCTTCTTACTTCAGATTAAGCAAAAATCCCTCACAAGCATGGCGTCCATTTTTGAGTTTAGTTCCAGATGTAGTCAAGTTGACAACCAAGACTAGCCATCACAGAAGACTTATGTGTGATGATAAGGCTGTTGAAAGTTCAGCAAGAACGTAATTGTAGTTAAGTAAGGAAGTACACAGGGAGTATTTACAAAATAACAAAACAAACAAAAAAAAAAACCAAAACAAAACAAAAAACCGATAGGAATTTTATTTTTTAAAAAATATTGTTGGTACATGCCTTTAATCCCAGCACTTGGGCGGCAGAGGTGGGCTGATCTCGGTGACTTCCAATCCAACCTGCTCTGTGTTGAGTTTCAAGCAAGCCAGGGTTGCGGAATGAGACCATATCTCAACAAAACAAACCAAAACCTTGTTTATTAAGGTGTAGTGACACACACATGATTTCAGTTTAAAAATAAAGTTTTAGTTAAATGGGGTAAGGGAGCAAAAGTTTTCAGGGTATTCCCTTGTATATGCATTGATGCCCAACAAATGATATCTGTTGGGAAGGAAGTTGAGCATTTTGTTTTCAGCAACTAGAGATAAAGGTCCTGGCACTAATCCTGCTTGGGTACTAAAGGAGGACTGTATGCATTTGTCAGGTGCCAGCATGGTCAGGTTTCAGGTGTGCTTTCACGGTGAAGATTACTGTCTGGTGTTCAGGTGACTTTCTTGCTATATCATCCCTCACCAGGTAGAGACAGGGTTCTCTCTCTTCCTTTTTCACAAGAGTACTAATCCCATTATTAGAACACCCAGCTGTGAAGAGACACCATAAATAAGACAATTCTTGTAAGAGAAAGCATTTGATTGGGAGCTTGCTTAGAGTTTCAGAGGGTTAGTCTATGATCATCATGGCAGGAAGTGTGGTGGCAGACAGGCAGGCTGAACCACAGGCAGGGAGGCAAGGAGACACAGAGAGAGAGAGAGACACAGAGAGAGAGACAGAGAGAGAGAGAGACAGAGAGACTGACTCTGGGCTTGGTGTGGGCTTTTGAAACCTCAAAGCCCACCACCCTCAGTGACACTGCTTCTTTAACAAGGCCACACCTCCTAATCCTTCCCAATCAGTTCCACTAACTGGGGACTAAGCATTCAAATATATGAACATATTAGGGGTGGGCGTTCTCATTCAAACCACCACACTTACGACTTACTTTAATAAATACCCGTGACTTACTTTAATCCTGGTTACTTCCTCGAGGCCCTTCCTCCATGTATCACCACATAGGAACATAAGAATTTTTGAGGAAGCAAAAATGTTTAGTCTGTAGTAGCATTTTCAGGAAGTTTAAATGTGAAGAAGAGGTCTGGAGAGATGGCTCAGTGGTTAAGAGCACTGGCTGCTCTTCCAAAGGTTCTGAGTTCAATTCCCAGCAACCACATGGTGGCTCACAACCATCTGTAATGAGATCTGAAGCTCTTGCTGGCATACATGCAGACTGAGCACTCATACCTTTAAAAAATACATAAATAAAGTACTCAGGGAGTATTCATTAAATAAAAATAAATTTAAAAAAATGTGAAGAAGAGGAGAAAATGCATAGTTGAGGGAGAACTGGAGGCCAAGGCAAGCGTTTTATGTTGAGTAGACTGGACACCCAAGTGCTGGTGTCCAGGGTCTGGTGGTCGGGAAAGATGGTGGATGGAGAGTAGCGGTCCCCTAGTTTTTGGAGATGGGGCTCCAGGTGCTTGTAGTAAGATAAGCTTTGCTAGGAGCAGGAAATCGGGGATGGGTTTGGATGCAGACGAGTTTGGTAAGTTGATATAGCATCTGTTCTGAACCCTCAAAGCCCCACCCTCTGTGACACACTTTCTCTAACAAGGCCACACTTCCAATAATGCCACTACCTATGAGTCTGTGGGGGCCATTTTCGTTCAAACCACCACAGTGCTCATCAAGACAGTCTTGTATTTGGGAAACCCTGTTTACATAGTGACATGTGTGGGTCCACATAGATGCGTGCAGAGGACAAACCTCGGGTGTCGTTTCTTTCCATAGGTGCCACCCACTTGATTTTTTGAGATAGGTTCTCTCACTGTATGACTGGCCAGGGGCCCTCAGGAATCCACCTGTCTTTGCCTTCCCAGCTCTGGGTTTACAAGCACATTCACCATGTTTGGCTTATTTGCTCTGGAGCTCGAACTCAGGTTTATATTCTCCCTATTCCTATGGCTTTTTTTCTTTTCTTTTTTTTAAGACAGGGCTTCTCTGTGTAGCCCTAACTGTCTTGGAACTCATTCTTGTAGACCAGGCTGGCGTGAACTTAGAGATCTTCCTGCCTCTGCCTCCTGAGTGCTAGGAATAAAGGTGTGCACCACCACTGCATCCCGTGAGGTTTTTTTTTACAAAATTACTTTAAAATTCCGTTTGTTTTGTGTGTGCGTGTGTGCAGGTCACAGGACAGCTTGCAGGAGTCATTTCTCTCTTTCCATGATGTGGATCTTGGTGAGGCCCATGTTTTGATTTCTCTTTTCCTTTTCTCTTAAAAAGTCACAGAATGTCGTTCCACCCAGGACGAGGGTGTCCCCGAGGACGAGGAGGACATGGAGCCAGACCCTCAGCACCAGCTTTCAGGCCCCAAAATCTGAGACTCCTTCATCCTCAGCAGCCTCCTGCGCAGTATCAATATGAATCTCCAAGTGCCCCTTCCACCACGTACTCGAACTCTCAAGCTCCCAACTACATGCCTCCGCGACCGGACTTTGTACCCTACCCTCCACCCATGCCGCCGTCAGCCCAAGGCCCCGTCCCACCCTGCCCAGTTAGGCCCCCTTTCCCCAACCACCAGATGAGACACCCTTTCCCAGCTCCGCCCTGTTTTCCACCCATGCCCCCTCCAATGCCTTGCCCTAATAACCCACCAGTCTCTGGAACGCCTTCCGGACAAGGCACTTACCCCTACATGGTCCCCCCGCCTTCCATGCCTCACCCCCCGCCCCCTCCGGTCATGCCCCAGCAGGTTAATTACCAGTACCCTCCCGGATACTCGCACAGTTTCCCACCTCCCAATTTCAACAGCTTCCAGAACAACTCCAGTTCTTTTCCACCCAGCACTAATAACAGCAGTAGCCCTCATTTTAGACACCTCCCCCCTTACCCACTGCCAAAGGCTCAGAGTGAGAGGCGGTCCCCAGAAAGGCCTAAGCACTATGATGACCACCGGCACCGGGATCACAGTCATGGGCGCGGTGAGAGGCATCGGTCCCTGGAGCGCCGGGAGCGAGGCCGCAGCCCCGAGCGGAGAAGACCGGATAGCCGCTACCGGTCAGAGTATGAGCGGGGGAGGTCGCCGTCCCGCCACCGCAGCTACGATAGGAGCAGGTACACCCGCATGGAGAGGCCGTTAGTAAAGCCACAGAGGCACGGGCACGGCCAGCTTCTGTCTGCCTGCAGACCCACACAAAACTTTTTTTTTTTTTTTTTTTTTGGTTCCTTGAGACAGGGTTTCTTTGTGTAGCCCTGGCTGTCCTGGAACTTGTTCAGTAGACCAGGCTGGCCTCGAACTCAGAGATTCATCTGCTTTTGCCGACAGAGTGCTGGGATTAAATTTAAATGCATGTGCCAGGCTGGCCTCGAACTCAGAGATTCATCTGCTTTTGCCGACAGAGTGCTGGGATTAAATTTAAATGCATGTGCCACCACTGCCGCCATCACTCGGCATGTACGTTGATTTGCTAAAAAAAAAACATGATTTAGACATTTTAGAAGAGAATCTAAGAAGAAGTGAATTAATTGTAAAGAAAAACAGAATGTATGTTGGGTGGTGGTGGTACACTCTTAATCCCAGCACTCGGGAGGCAGAGGCACATGAATGTCAGTGTTCGAGGCCAGCCTGGTCTACAAAACAAAATTAATTGTTCTAATCTTGGCTATATGAGTTTTAGTCTGCACTTATTTGTTAAGTAAATAGAGTTTTCTAGAAATCAGTGGGTAAGGGAGTCCTTGAATGCTTTTGCGGTAGGGTTAGGCCGGTAGGTCTTAAGGAGGTTTAGATAGACTTCTGTTTAGCGTTTAGTGTTAGCGATGACTTGGAAAACTGTCTGCGTAGAGACTGCCTGTCCGTCTAGGAAAACGAGGAGGTGCGGTAGGAATAGCACCTAGACTCTTCTTAGCCACGGGCCACTTCTTCAGAGGAAAGTTCAGTGCAGAGACGGTGTTGTGAGTCTTTGCTGAAAACAGCTCTGTGTGTTATTTCTTCTAAGAGAGCGGGAGCGAGAGAGACACAGGCATCGGGACAACCGCAGGTCGCCATCTCCGGAAAGGTCCTACAAAAAAGAGTATAAGAGGTCCGGAAGGTAAGCAGGTGTCGGAGTCTCTCTCAGAATTCAGATTTCTGTGTATGTGCCGCTGTCTGCCAAGTCTTCATTTCAGCTCTGGCCAGGGTGGCCTGGAAAATCAGAAGCCCAACATTAATATGGAATTTGATGAAGAGCTTGATTAAGTGTCACCAAATTAGAAAGTGTGTATGTATGTATGTATGTATGTATGTATACATCCATCCACAGTGCAATAAAACTATGGACTAGCCGGGCGGTGGTGGCACACGCCTTTAATCCCAGCACTCGGGAGGCAGAGGCAGGTGGATCTCTGTGAGTTCGAGGCCAGCCTGGTCTACAAAGCAAGTTCCAGGAAAGGCGCAAAGCTACACAGAGAAACCCTGTCTCGAAAAACCAAAAAAAAAAAAAAACCAAACAAACAAACAAAAAAAAAACTATGGACTAATAAGTCTAGATTTAAAAAAATTATTCATAATTATGTTCTTAAATTTACTTGTTTCAGAAAAAAAAGAGCAAAGTGTTCAGTTTATGCCCCCTTTAGCAAACAGACACCACGATTGTGATTGCTGCAGTTTAAAGCATCATTTCTATGTTTAAATCTGTGGTCTTAGATCGTGGTGAGTAAGAGTGGTCCTGGAGTTGGACAGAGTGAGGTAAAATAAGAGTAGTTCGATTTTCCTTATTGACTGGTGAAGTGTCACGGAAATAATACACATTAAACACTTAGAACCAACCCTAAAATAATTACCAAATGAATGGTAACTATATATGATTATGTGAGCACTTGACTTTAGAAATAGGTAGTATTTTAGGTAGGGTTTCTATTGTTGTGAAGAGACACTATGATCATGGCAGCTCTTACAAAGGAAAACAGTTCATTGAAGTGGTGGTTTACAGTTCAGAGGTTCAGTCCGTTATCATGGCAGGGAGTCTGGCAGTGTGCAGGCAGTCATGGCCCTGGATACATCTTGACCCAAAGGTAACAGGAAGTTGACTGAGACACTGGGTGGTATCTTGAGCATAAGAAACCTCAGAGCCTGCCCCCACAGGGACACACTTTCTCCAGCAAGGCCATATCCACTCCAAAGACACACCTCCTGATAGTGCCATCCCTGTGAGATTATAGGGATTACATTCAAACTACCACAGATAGCAAGTAAGCAAAGCAGAAAATAGGATTTCAGAAGCTGAGTGTGTTGGCTCACAATTCATTGTCCCCACATTTGGGAGGCTGACACAGGAGGAGTCAACTCTGAGGAAGCCAGCAGTGAGAGATCTAGTATGGAGTAGATGCAGAGAAATCTTACCCGTGTCTGAAGTAGAGTAGGTAACCAGGACTGTAGGGGAAGCAAGAAGAGCGTGTGTGAAGGACTTAGTGTAGAGAAATGCTCTTAGAAAAATCAGCTGGGGATGGCAGGAAATCAGCTGTGAAGGCTTCTGTACTAATCTTCAGCAGAAGTGAGTCTGATGGTCTAGATCAGTGGTTCTCATCCTGTGGCAAACCTCTGTCTCCAATGTCCTTATTGTGAGTGGGGGAGACATGAAGAAAGATAAGAAAATGAGTTCAGTCTGGGGCAATAACATTATGACCAGAATGTTCTCAAAAGAAGTGACATGAACTGTCGGCATGTCATCGGTAATACCAAGTCTGCTTGCTTCAGCAGCTCAGATGCCAAAAGAATTGGAATGTTACAGAGATTATGGCCCCTCTGCAAGAAGGACTTGTATGTAAATTCATGGAGCACTCCATAGTTTTTATAAGAGAGTAGGAGGTAATCAGAATGCATCATATACATGTATGCATTTACCAGATAAGATTTAGTTAGTAAGAAATTGTGAATTAATTTACTTCATCAGAATGGCAAAGATTTCAAAAGAACTGTTTTGATGAGATGTGCAGAGATGGGAACTTGCAAGTGTTTTTGATGATAGCTTAAATCGGTGCTAGATTACGGGGACAAGACTGAAAACCAGCATCTACACAGTGGTGACCGATGGAACAAACAAGTAAAGAAAACATGGTGGTGTTCTCAGCAGGGAAATGTTAACTCACACGACTAGTGTTAGAGTTGTTAAATTATGGTCTCTACGTGAGAGATTAAAAACCAGTGCTAGGTCACCCTGTAATCCCAGTACTTCTGAGGTGGAAGCAGGAAGATCAGGAATTCAAAGCTCACCTCAGCTACAAACTAAGTCTGGGGCTAGCCTGGGCTACATGAGACCCAGCCTCCAAAGAATAAAGAGCAAAAATAGAATGGAACCTGTGAAAAATGACTCAGATATAGGTGTGTTAAAATAGAACATATTCCTGATTAGGAATATTTACAAACATTCATGGACTATGATTGTTATCTATGAGGGTTTGGATTTTTTTTGTTATGTGTTTATGCTTTATCTTTCTTTGCTTTTTATTTTTATTTTTTATTTATTTTTGTTGTTATTTAGACAGGGTCTCACCATGTAGCTCTGTCTGGCCTAAAACTTGCTATAGAGATGAGTCCGGCTCAGACTTTCAGCCACATTCCTCCCTCTGCTTCCTGAGTGCTGGGTTTTAGGCATATACCAATAAACGCAGGCTATGCTTTCTTCTTCTACAGTGAACCCACATTTTATTTATTTACTAGTGTGTGTGTGTGTGTGTGTGTGTGTGTGTGTGTGTGTGCGCGCGTGCGCGCGCGCGCGCGCGCGCGCTCCTTTAATTCCAGCACTCGGGAGGCAGAGACAGGTGGATCTCTGTGAGTTTGAGGCCAGCATGGTCTACAGAGTGAGTTCCAGGACAGGCACCAAAGCTACACAGAGAAACCCTGTCTCGAAAAACCAAAAAAAAAAAAAAAAAAGTTACAGAAATGTTTGAGACAGGGTCTCAGATCTGTTTGCGGGCTGGCATGGAGCTCACTGTGTGTCAGGGAGGTCTGGAATTTACAACAGTCTTCCATCTTTGCCTCCCAAGTGCTGAGATGACAGCCCTGAGCCACCATGCCGGTCTCAGCTTTCTTGGGTAGTAGTAACTTTATTAGTGGACAGTGGGGTGACCACTGGCTTAATTATGTGGCTGTTCTTATTAGCTGTCTTTTTGAAGGATTTTTTAGGGTCTGTCTAAATTTAATAGGCTTAAGTTAGAATCTACTTTAGATTTTTTTGCCTCCGAGTATATCCATAGGATTAATCTTCATGCATTTTAAGCCCCAAGAATTCAAAGATAGTAGATTTCTTACCTTCTTTATTAGCTAAGTTGATATGAATATTTTGAGGGTCAAAATTCGGCACAGTTTTGATTGAGCAGCAAAACTCAAGTCTGTCTTTATGAGGGTAGGAGTATGAGTGTTGCTTCGTGCAGATTACTTGTCAGGCGGCATGCATTCATTTTTAGGAAGCTTATTTATTTATTTTTTTTTTTGGCAAAACAGTATGTGAAAGATTCAAAACTAGTATCTTCATTGATGAAATTGTCCATAAATAGAGATTTCCTGCCAGGGTCCAGCCTTGACTCAGTTTCATTTTCTGAGGTGGGAAAGAGGCATCGGCTGACCAAGTGGATTGCACTCAAGTGGTCCCAATAGCTCAGGCTGTCTTTATTTATACTTAAACAGAGTTTTGGTGTTTGTTTGTTTATTTATTTATTTATTTATTTATTTATTTATTTATTTATCTATCTATTTATTTATCTATTTATTTATTTATTAACCAGGGTTACGTGAACAGCTTTATTATTGGCTTCTATTTTTGACTTTAAGAAATGCATCACGGGGCTGGAGAGAGAGCTCAGAGCTTAAGAACACTGGCTGCTCCTAAAGAGGACCCAGGTTCAATTCTCAGTACCCACATGGTAGCTCTGCCAACTGTCTGTAACTCCAATTCCAAGGGATATGACATTCCACACACAGATATACATACAGCTGGGACACCAATACACATAAAATAAAAACAAAAAAGGGGACCCTCTCCTTTTAAAAAAAAATACATCACAGTTTAAGGAATTCATTGTGATCATTATGAAAGCCCCCATTGTTCCCCTTCCTTTATACTTCCCCAACACACCTTCCCACCCCTTCATATTATTCTAGACACAGAGTTCAGCATTTTTGCAGCTTCACTAAATATTGAGCCAGACACATCCTGCTCTCACAGCCCATGTCAGCTGGCAGCTACTTGAGGTTACAAAGTTAAAAAGTAATAGACGTAGGCACACTGCTTTAAGGACAATATTTAAACCCAGACAGTTCTTTCATGTCTGCAAGATATATTTTTATACAGTTCCTTTTTCTACAAGAGGGTCCCGTGTCTCAATCTTCTGTAAAGGCAGACTTTGACAAAGCACTCTTTTCCCATCTCTCTACACCATACTTCTTCTGCCAATATAAGCTCCTGTGTATGGTAAAGATGGATCTACCCATCCCACATTTTTATTGAATTTTTCTCTCTTGGATCATACCAGATTCTATCATGACTCTATGCTTAGTGTCCAGGCAACTTACTCTCAGCAGTTGGCACTATGTGTATTCCTGAGGCTTTTTCCCTATTCTGTGTGTGCACGCCTCACTCTCCTCTCCAGAACTGTGAGACATGGTTAATGTTCCAAATGTTGTTTTCTCATATGTACCTAACTGTCTCTATTGAGTCAGAAAAGTGTCCAGGATTGGGAGTTGTAGTTAGTAATCACAGATAAGAGATTTAAGAAACATTAGCCGCTTACTGAATCTTAGGGGAAAATATTTGAAAAGGAACAGAATTTCCAGGGGAAATTACAGCTGTTGCCTGTGTGACTGATGAGGTAAAACTAAAAACTGCCCAGAGAATCACCAATATAATGAGAGAGAAAAGAGCCTGCAAGCGGCACGAAATTTGCAAAGTCCTACGCTGTCCCGTGGACTGCTGGTCCTTGCAAGTGAGAGTCTGTTTCCACAAGTGCCTTGCCCTGAGGAAACCAGTAGTCATATGCTGATCCGAGACTAGGCTGCATGGCTCCCAACAATTTCCAAATATTTTCTAAGTATCTTTTTTTTCTAGGAGCTATGGTTTACCGGTTACTCCTGAACCCGCCGGATGCGCACCAGAATCACCTGGGGAGAGTATTAAAAATACAGATTCTTGGGCCCCACCCCCGGAGATTGCGAATCAGTAAGTAAATCTGGGGTAGGGCCTGGGAGTTTGTATTTTTAAACAAACCAGGCGATTCTGATGCTAGCAGGCTGGCATTTGAGAATCACTGATTTAGTGAATGTTGGTGTTGTGTATTGGCATGGCATTGGCATGGCACTGGCATGTAGGTGGAAAATGCACCAGCTAGCTGAGATGATGCCGCATTATTTTTAATAACTAGCTCTTCACCCCCCTCCTTCCCATTTTGAAGTCGTTCTCCAAGCAGGGAGAAGAAGAGAGCTCGCTGGGAGGAGGAGAAAGACAGGTGGAGTGACAGCCAGAGCTCTGGCAAGGAGAAGAACTACACTTCCATCAAAGAGAAAGAGTCGGAGGAGGCGCCCCCTGACAGAAACGAGGAGGAGGAGGAGGAGCTGCTGAAGCCTGTGTGGATTCGCTGTACACATTCAGAAAGCTATTACTCCAGCGACCCCATGGATCAGGTGGTAGGTCTGAGGCCGAGACTGTGCCCGCTAGGGTTTCCCCAGCCCAGCCCTGGTGGCCTTTGCAGATAATTCTTTGTGGGCGTTGTGTGTGTATTATGTTGTTGCCTCCATATTGTATTGTGTAAGCAGCGTCTGTAGGTCCCGTTTGGTCCTGGTGGCACCCTTCCCCAGTGATGAGAGCCAAAGCTGTCTTCAAATGTGCCACCTGCTCCCGGGATCAGGTACTTCTCTGATGCCGTGGTAAAATATCACGACCAGAAACAGCTTAAAGGAGAGAGGTATTTGGCTTGTGGTTCCAGAGGGTTAGAGTCCAACCTAGCAGGGACCCACCCGGCATGGCAGCAGCTGACTGGAGCAAGAAGCTGAGGACAGGCAGTCAGTACTAACCAGGTCCCTGCCTGCCTGTCTTCTGAGACCAGACAAGATCAGGCGCCTCAGGATGGTGTGGTGTAGAAAGAGATCACATCTTGGTGGCATGTAGGAAGTGAAGAGCAAGAGCTGGAGGCAGTGTGAGGGTGTAAACACTCAAAGCCTACCCCAGAGATAAACTTCTCTAGCTAGTCTGTACCTCTTAAAGGTTCTGTAACTTCCCCAAACAGCGGCACTGTTTGAGGACCAAGTGTTTCTACCTGAGCCTATGGGGGGCATCTCTCATTCAAACCACAGCGTTCCCTGAGGGGAATCACCCCAAGGTGAGAATCACTATTGCAGAGAACTGGTGTTTTAAAGACACCAAAGACTAAGAGTCTAGCACCTACATAAGGAGTCTACATTCTGTGATGCTAATGATCTTAATACTGGTATTTTTGTGACCTCTAACCTACAACTAGTCCATGGTGGCATGCATGGGTGTGCGTGTGCGCGTGCATGTGCGTGTGTGTTTCCTCAAATGGGAGGTAAAGGATTTGAGTTTCATTTTGAGGTGTATATATCCTTGACCAAAAGATCACTAGCCATAGGAAGTTTCCAGCACATCTTGGTTGATTTGGGGAGGGGAAGCCATTCTGTCCCCTTTCCTGTGCCGTAGAGGGGACTCTATGTACATAGTCCTTGGGATGCGCTCCAGTAGGTCTCAACTGTGGGCATTGCCATTGCTGTGGTGGACTCAGCCCTCCACATACTTACTCCTCTTCATTTTCCTTCATTTTCACTTTGTTTTCTTTCATCCTCTCTTTCTTGTTTCCTTTTCTTCCCTGTAAGGATTGTGCCAACCCCATTAATTATAAATTAAGTTCATATCAAATACTTGATACAAGGTTCATTAGTGAAATGAATGAGTCCTACAGATTTAGGGCACAAGAAGTTGGCCATGTGAGATTTAGTGCATGAGGTTAGGTAAGATGGGGTTCTGCTGTTGGGGTTCTATGAAAATAGAGATGCTCCTTAACTTAGGACAGGGCTACATCTCAGTAACACCATGATAAGTTGAAAATGTCTTAAGTTCAAGATATATTTAATACACCTACCAAATGTCATAGTAACCCTACTCTGCCGTAAGTGTGCCCGGAGCACTTAGATTCTACTCTGTCGTTGGACAAAAATCATCTTCTGTCATCTGATAAAGTATTGAGTAGCTCATGGAAAGTTTTGAAACGTGGGTCCAAGAAATTCTGGCAGCATAGTATGAAATAGAATATGGGTTGTATCTTGTCATAATGGCGTGGGTGCCTGAAAGTAACATCTCACAGTCACCACCCAGCATCTCAAGAGGGGACCATACAGGAAAAGATTAAAACCCCAACTCTACAGTTTTTTAAACATTTATTTTGTGTGTGACTTTCTTTTTGCTCCAAGGGCCATGGTATTTTTTAATGTCACACCTAATGGGCATGGGCAAATAGTTCCCGTGCTGCTCTGTGTTGGTGAAGGCCATTTACCTGAACCAGGCACGCAGTGTGTGTTTGGCTCAGAGGCTCACCACCGGTGTGTGGCATTTTCCTTTTCAAATACTGATTGCATTGGGGCTTTAAAAATGGCGTTTTGTAGTCGAAGGTTCTTAGTATGGCGATTACTAATATGGCCTCTCCCATTGCTCCTTTCCTTATTCAGGGAGATTCTACTGTCGTTGGAACAAGTAGGCTCCGTGACTTATATGACAAATTTGAGGAAGAGCTGGGGAACCGGCAACAGAAGGCCAAAGCTGCTCGGCCTCCGTGGGAGCCTCCCAAGACGAAGCTAGATGAAGATTTAGGTGAGTGGAGGGGCCCAAGACTGCCCCGTTGTTACTACTCACTGCTGGCCTTTTGGGGAATAGCCTTCAGACCCCCAACTTGAAATACTTTCCTTTTCATCCTATCTTTCTTAGCTATAGTCAGCAAATACATAGTCTTATTTTCTCAGTTACGCTCCAGAATATGTAAGGTCTCATTCTATAGGGTGGGCTGACAAATCTATCTCTTACAGAGTTGTCTAGCCTTAGAATCAGAAAGTATTGTATTCCAGCACCCCTCTAAAAGCAGGAATCTGTGCCTGAACCCTTAAAATGGGGAGCTGGCACTTCTTGGCTCTCTCTGTTGCCGAGTGCTCCTTGTTTGATGAGGAAGCATCAGCCCTGTGTGGAGGCTTTTACCTGCTCAGAGATGTCTGTTTTTTAAGTGTAAGTTCTGAGTTTCCAAGTAGACGGGGAGATTCTCCACTCCCTCCAGCTTTTTGAGACAGGCTCTCATTCTGTAGTCCTGGTAGCCCTAAATTTAATCTCCTGCCCAAGCCAAACTTGAACTCATGGTGGTCCTCCTGCATCAGCTTCCCAAGTGCTGGAATTACAGGCTACAAGGTGTGCTGATGGTATTATCTTTGAGGATAGAAATGCTTTTTGCCACTTTGTGTCCTTAGCCCTGCACAGATGTTACTACACTTTACTCCAGAAGGTGGAGAAGTGATCACGAGACATTCCATATGCTGTTACCTCTTCTATCTGGCTCTCACTCGCCCAGATTCATTTTGTTTCATGTCATACAGTAGTGGCAAAATCATAGACTCAGAAGCCAAGTGGCCTGGCTCAGAATCCTTGTGTTCCTTACTTACGAAGTGAGGGAGACCGGCTCCCTCTTATTCCCCCAGGGTACTTTTGAGCAGAGAGAAATTAGGAATTTGTAGATAGAAGTATAGAGGAGAGAGACAGACAGAAAACACGGGATAGCCTTGGGAGGGCCTGGGTCCAAACCCACCAGCCCTGAACTGTATTCCAAAGGGCTTTTTATCACAATGCCAAGGGGAGGAGAAAAGACCTCCCCCCTGTGAGATACAGCCAAGTGTAGACCCTTCCAAACACCTGCACTCAGGCCTGTGGCCCAGTCATCCTTATGTGGACCTGCTGGATAAAGCCACCAGGAAACCTAGATGGGTTCCAGCAGCAAAGTGATTTTGGCAGAAGACTTCAGACACAAGTCTCTGTGTCTCGGTCTTCCCGTAGTAAAATGGGACTGACAGCCTTGTCCATGGGAGATAACTTTGTGATGCTGGATTCTGTTCCTCTGCTGCTACTTTCTTTGTCCAAGCTGTAATAAAATCCAACACGAAGTTTACCATCTTAACCATTGGAATCATCTAGTTTGGTGTTATTAAGTACATGTGTATTGCCAGCAACCAGTTTGAACTCTTCATCCTGTAAAACTGAAACGTCCACATTAGGCAACAATGCAGTCTCCTACCCCCAACTACCAGCACATTCTGTCTCTGAATTTGATGAATTCAAATCCTTCACCTAAGTGGAATCATGTAGTATTTGTCTTTCTTTTGTGGCTTATTTCACACATCATAATTCTCTCTCTGCTTTCATGCAGTTACTTTCAGGGACTAAAATCTTGTCTCTTTGTCTTTCCCTCTCTGTTCTTTGAGACAGTCTCAGTAACCTGGTTTGAAATTCACCTGTGGTTGAGGCTGGCCTTGAACTCTTTTTGTTTGTTTGTTTGTTTATTTATTTATTATGTATACAGTGTTCTGCCTGCATGTATACCTGCAGGCTAGAAGAGGGAACCAGATGTCATTATAGGTGGTTGTGAGCTACCGTGTGGTTGCTGGGAATTGAACTCAGGACCTCTGGAAGAGCAGCCAGTGCTCTTAACCTCTGAGCCATCTCTCCAGCCCCCAAATAGTAATTTCTTTTCTTCTTTTTTCTTTTTTTTTTTTTTTTTTTGGTTTGTCAAGACAGGGTTTCTCTGTGTAGTTTTGGTGCCTTTCCTGGATCTTGCTCTGTAGACCAGGCTGGTCTCGAACTCACAGAGATCCGCCTGCCTCTGCCAGGCCTTGAACTCTTGACCCTCCTGCCTCTACTTAAGGAGTACTGGGGATACAAGTGTGAACCGCCACACTCAGAAAGGACTATGTCTTTAATTGCTACTATCAAGAGAAGGAAGTATGAAATCTTCAGTGTTGCTGTCATGTATAGCCTGGAGTCTCACATGTGGGGTGCTTCCCTCCCAATATTGTTCTGCTGCACTCAGGGTCCACCCCAGTCCTGTCTCCTTTCCTGACTACCTGACCCCTCCTCATTCCTGCTCATCCTTCCATTGGTCTCCTCTTCTGCCCAGTGTCTGAGTCACAAGTGCCCCTCTGTGAAATTGCCACTGACCTTTCTGGCTCACAGTAGACTAGCTCTTTATTGAGTTGATACTACTTTTAAAGTGTGAGATCACTATTACTGTGTTATTTTTGTTTGATATTCATCATGATTCCGATTTTCTTTATGAAAGTCTGTATTTTCTTTGTTTCCCCAGCTAGATTGTGCCTTAGCGTTATGAACTGGTTTTCATGGCATTGCTTAGCAGTGTTTGGTGTGGAGTAACCCCCCAAAAATTTACTAGAGCAGTGAACAGTGATCCCAGCTGCCCCTTACCTTTAAAGATTTAGGCATAGAAAGTCTTTGCAGAACCTTCTGTTAAGTTCACGAGCTTCTACTGTGTTCTCTCCTGCCTTCTACTAGAGAGTTCCAGTGAATCTGAGTGTGAATCTGACGAGGAGAGCACCTGCTCAAGCAGCTCCGACTCCGAGGTGTTTGATGTCATTGCGGAGATTAAACGCAAAAAGGCTCACCCTGACCGGCTTCATGATGAACTCTGGTACAACGACCCGGGCCAGGTGCGAGCTTTTTTATGCTTTTGCTCCGAAGGTTGCAAACCCACACATCACATTTATGACTCAGGGCTGAGAAGATGCATGTTGGCTGGTATAGAAATGGGACTTTTTCTCCCAGGGCTTGTGTGCCATTTTTCAGAGTTACTTCTTTCAGCTTCAGAGTTCAGCCGCAAAGTGTGAGCGCAGAACAGCTGTTCCTTGAATCACATTGATGGCGTTTGTAAGTTCCTTGTTGGGAGCAGGATAGTAGTGCCGTTAATAAACCTGCAGTAGGAGAAGTGGAGTGGCAGGGTGAGGGGAAGAGCGTGTGGGTCTTTGTAAAGCAATTGACCTGGAAGGCATCTTGCTGCTGAATAGTGAACCGAATCATTCTCTACAGTCTCATTTGTTTTCTTGCTAATGGTCTTGAGTTTGTGTAAACTCTCTTCTTGGTCAAGCGTGTGAGCTAATGACATAACAGCTAGACCACTTAAAACTTTTTGATTATTATTTTGTTTTGATGTAATATTTGATAAAAAGAAAAAACCATGTCCATAAATATGTTTTTGTTGTTGAGACAGGATCTTACTATGTACTTTTGGCTTGCTTCTTGATTGCTAGGTCATAGGCCTGTACCACCGGACTTGGCTCTAAAAATGGTATCTTTATAACAGATTTGTGCTTACAAATACACAGTCCATACAAAAATGTGTCTTCTATGAATGTGAATTTGTTGCAAATAGTAAGACTGTCCCTACTTGTTCTGTGTGATAATTTACCAGTTATGGTTTGTGAATAAGTTCATACCATTCAGTATTAATTGGAATTCTCTTCTGATTCTTGTTAGATAACAGCTATTTTTAAAGCTTTTTTAAAGTTTTATTATTATTATTTTGTCTTATGTTGAGTGTATGGGTATTTTGCATGCATGTCTGTCTGTGCACCACGTGCATTCCTTGTGCTCATGGAGGCCAGAAAAGGGCATTGGGTCCTCTGCAACTGGAGGTCCATGTGGTTGTGAGCCACCATATAGATGCTGGGGATTGGACCCGGGTCCTCTGGGAGAGCAGCCGGTGTTCTTAACCGTGGAGCCACCTTTCAGGTTTTGTTTTTTGAAAAGGATTAATATAATTGAAATGACTGAGAACAATGTACTTTGTGATGCCCTGGAATTGAGTAGAAACATTTGCAAAAATTTCAGTGCATCTTACACCATATTTTTATGGATAGTCCAGGTTGGTCTTGAACTTGTGACCCTGCTGCCTCAGCCTCTTTGAGTGCTGCCATTCCTAACAGGTGCTACCACACTTAGCAGTTTCCTTTCTGTTCAGACGGAGGAGAAAGTTCTCCATAGCTGGTCTTTTTCACCAGGTTGTTCTCAGTCAGGAAGTATCAGCCTTGCTTTCTGTCTGTTACTGTCCCCGGGGGGGTCCCCAGGGAAGGCAAGCATGGAGGCTGTGTGCTGTCCGGAGCTAGCACTGGCACTGGGGGTGTGCTGCGATTGTGGACGGAACGTTAGATAGCCTCTTCTTGTTTGCCAGCTCTTCCTTCAGGTAATATCCTAGCACTGTCTTTAGATAGTAATGCTGTTTTTCTGCTCTACCTCCAGGAGCGTTAGATTTCCCAAAAGCCTAAAGAGTTTAACTTTACTATTTCTTGCCAAAGTCTATTGAGATATTTTCATTTATATTTTATTTGTTTTTTGTTTTGGGGGTTTTTTAAAATTTACTTTTATTTTTACTTTTTTCCCCCTGGAACTCACTCTGTAGCCCAGGCTGGCCTTGAACTCACAGAGATCTGCCTGCATCTGCCTCCCGAGTGCTGGGATTAAAGGTGTGTGCCACCACCACCCTCATTTATATTTTAATTGGGTACAATGAATTATAAATCCCTAGAACTTAAAAACAACAACAAAAACTATCAATATATAGTCACCCCTCAGAATCTAAGGAGATTTTGGTCCCAGGGTCTGCACAGATACCAAAATCCACAGATGTAGAGTCTTTTATGAATACAGTGCAGTATTTACATATAAGTGACACACACCTCTTTTATGCTTTAAATCTCTAGATTACTAATAATACCTTACAGTAAGACACTGTGTCAGTAATTGTTACACTGTATTGTTTAGGGAATGAAAAAAAAAAACTATCCATTCTTAGTACACTTAGTATACTCCTGGAACTAGCATGTCTGCTCATAAGTGTGTGCCTGCCTGTGTGCATGGAGGTAAGAACACTAGCACAGGTATGATCCTCGGCCTGCCTGCACATAAGTGTGTGCTTGCGTGTGTGTTTGGAGGTTAGAACACGATACAGGTGTGATCCTCAGCATGCCTGCACATATGTGTGCTTGCGTGTGTGTTTGGAGGTTAGAACACTAGCACAGGTGTGATCCTCAGCATGCCTGCACATAAGTGTGTGCCTGTGTGTGTCCATGGAGGTTAGAACACAAGCACAGGTGTGATCCTCAGGGACCTTCTCTCTTCTGTTTGAAGCAGAGTGTCTCATTGGCCTGGAACTTTGCCTGTCTGGCCTGGCTAGCTGGTTTGTGAGCTTCCAAGGATCTCGTCATTGCTAGAGTTCTAGGCATGTGCCCCCTTGCTTGGCTTTTTGTGTGGGTTCAGGGGCTCTGAACTCCAGTCTTTACATGTGCGGGGCACGTGCATTAACAACTGAGCCGTGTCCTCAAACCTGGGCCCTGGCTGTTACGGCGCTTTAGATTTTGATTGCAGCTCACGTTTGGTCTTCACACATTTGGTCTTCACACATACACGATCCATTCTGTTTAATGGGGTTTCATGTCCCCGAATATCACACAGGCTTCCTCTTTATCTCCTGCATGCTGGTGGTGTGTGGGGAATAACCATCTTGCTCTTCTGTGCTGACGAGCACTTCATTTTCTTCTCTTTAAGCCTTGCCTAACCAACCCCAGCAGCTCCAGGGCTGTGTCCATTTAGATGGCGTTTCTTCTTTCAAAATCCAAGCATAGTGTCTGCTCTCCTTTCTAGAATAAATGTTACTTGGATTCATGGATTTGGTGCTATTATTTATCCTCTGCTGCTTGGTACTTACTGTCCTGAGCGGCGTTCAACATTGTTCACTTCCAGAGTGCAGTGAAACAAGGTGGAAGAGGGTCGATTTTAAGCTGTCTAGCTTTAAAAGTTTTTTATTTTATTCTACTGGATGCCCCCACCCCGGCATGTCATACATACTTCAGTTCTTTTTCTTTCTCTCTTTCTTTTTTTTTTTTTTAATTTTTCGAGACAGGCTTTCTCTGTGTAACAGTCCTGGCTGTCCTGCCAAGTCACTCTGTAGCCCAGGCTGGCCTCGAACTCACAGAGATTCACCTGCCTCTGCCTCCCAAGTGCTGGGATTAAAGGTGTGCACCACCACCGCGAGGCACAGACTTCAGTTCTTAAAACGTTACATCTGCAGGTCATCTTCAAAGCAGTCTGTGCATGCCTTTAGGATATGAAGTACATTTGTCTCTCTGTGTGTAAAGTCATTTTCTCTGAAGTAAGAAAAAGGAAAGCGCTGTAGAGAGGCAGGAGACAGTGAGGGCGAACAGCGTGCCGACAACGATATTTCCTGCTTGGCTGCACAAATAACTTGGGATTCCAGTGTTGCCGTACGGTTTCCTCTTACCATCTATTATAGACCGTTTCCAGTTTATTGGTTTCGGAACATCCGTTTGATCTTCTAACCGTGACAGCCTCTTCAAGGCCCCAGCACTCATGACATTAAACCTCACAGTTTCGGGGGCATCTTTGTGCCTCGTGTGGATTTCCCCCCAATAAAACTGAATTGCATTCTGTTTCTGACAGATGAATGATGGACCACTTTGCAAATGCAGCGCAAAAGCAAGACGCACGGGAATTCGGCACAGCATCTACCCCGGAGAAGAGGTAACTGGCTTGGGTTACGATTTGTGTAAGCACCAAGGAGTCCCCAGGAGACGAAAGCCATTGTTACTCTTTTCCCATGAAATGAAATAATGCCGTCAAAATGATCTATTCGTGTTCCCTGTTATAGCCTGTGTTACTGACAGTTACAGAGGGAAAATATTAGGGCTTTGAGTGGACTCCAGAATGCTGTCGAGGAAACTAAAAAGAGTCTGGAAGGTTCATGTATGCTGTATGCGTTATTCTTAAGTGTTCTCAAACTGGGTACACTAGTGTTAGTTTCCTGTTTTCATCAGTGGTTATGGATTGCCCCAGGGAAATGTTCTAACTCTAGCTCTGAGGCCCATGTTCTCTTCCCCTGGGGACCTACCCTGTTTCTACCTGCAGGTAGAACTTCAGTTTCACCGTGGAACTTGTCAGAATCTTTATCTCTACCAATGTTGAGTTGCCATTGACTCTATACCCCAGCCTTGGCTTCTCAGGGACACTCTAAGCGTGGCTGAAGGGATAGAAGACCTTTACACTGTAGCCGTTTGTAACTACTGTCTTTTGATTAGTTTCCTGATTTTTTTCCCTCACTATCTTTCCAATTTGTCAAATTATTTCCATTAATCTCAGAATTACTGTTTTATGATTCAACACATACCTACACACAGAATATATAAGTTCTTAATTTCTATTTAAAACTTGTTTGATGGGCTGGAGAGATGGCAGGTTAAGAGCACTGGCTGCTCTTCCAGAGGTCCTGAGTTCAATTCCCAGCAACCACATGGTGGCTTACAGCCATCTGTAATGAAATCTGGTGCCCTCTTCTGGCCTGCAGACATACGTGCAGGCAGATCACTGTGTACATAATAAGTAAATAAATCTTAAAAAAAGAAAAAAAACCTTTAAAAAAAAAAACTTGTTTGAGGCTCTAATAAAGCTATGAGACTGCTTGTTAATTTCAACGACTTAGTTATCTTTGGAGCCCAGCGAGTGTAGTGAGGAGTTTTGACCAAGTTTCACCTGTGGGCATCTGTTCCTGTGCCTCAGGTGGGGTGGTCTGACCTGTTGCTGGGGATCAGTGTCTGAGAAGAAGAGTGGGGTCAAGAGTAGATGTGGGGATTCAGCTGCTCTGTGGGCCTGATCAAGCCAGCTTGACAGAATTTCCTTTCGTTGGCTGGAATGGCCTTTATACCTTTGCATCCCCTGATCTCTATAGCAGCCCTTTTCAGGAAGCACATGACCTTGGGGGGCTTTGTAGCTGGGGGTGACCTTACAGGAGCTGTCCTGTGGACCAACAGCTGCAGCCTGCATGCCAACTCTGTTCCCTCTAGTGAGGTAGTAGGCTTTTCCGGGATGGGAGCTTGAGGGGGCAGCGGTATCAGCTGTATGCCTGTGGGCTATATTCTACTTGTTTGCTCCTGTACAGATAGAAGAGGCCTGGGTAGTCAGCTTGCTACTGATGGTAGCTTGTTCTCAAGGGGTGGTGCCAGTGCTAACTAGCCATTTTGTATAGATGTTCACTAGCATGAGGTTAGCCTAGCTCGCTTATTTCTTGTTAAGTGGGGCCTGTGCTCTTGGGTTCTTGTCACTGTGGTCACTACACTCACGGGCCTACCCTGTCAACTCTGGGATGGTGTGGGGACAGACATGATTGCCCTAGACATTTTGTCTGTTTGGTGCCATAGTAGCTGCTCTCTGATGGTCACCATACTGACGGGAAGTCATGAAGTCCCTCCCGCTAACCCAGTTCCACGTCTCTCCCAAGACCTTTTCCTTCTTGATCATTTGGTCTTTTTCCTTGGGGAAAACTTCAGGCTACTTCCTTTTCCATTCAAAGTACCTGATCGGGGCATTGCTGGAACTGTTCACTGCAGAGATTTCCCCCCATTGGTGTCCTTCAAAGTCATCTTAGCAAGACTGCAGTACAGTCAGGTTTTGTTGGCATCTGCACTCTAAATTAGCTTGTTTGTAAACCAGGCCTAAGCTTTTTCCTCCACCTACATCGTTATATCCTTAGTCATCAGCTGAGGATCGAGGGACGGTGATGCCGCAGTGTGGACGCCAGTAGGGATCTGGGCCATCTGCCAGACAGCTTGTCTGTCCCCTGTTCCTATTGTGGGTTTGATTCTGAATGTGCCACCTTCCTTTTAGGGTGGATTGTTGCCTGTGCCACTCAGCCTAATTGCTTGTTGGGATTGACAGTATCCAGTTTATGACAGGCAGGTCTGGACACATTGATTTGGTGCCCTCCTAAAGCCAGGCCTTCCGTACTAATCAGGTACACTATACTTACACTACCACCGCCCACATCCCCCCAAGGCATGTAATTCTTTACTTCAGATGACCTGGCCTAGGTCCAGAGACCAGCATTGTGATTCTCCAGTGTGGTCTGCTGTGAAGTTCTTTTGGCACCTTTTCCTGACCTTGCCGTTGTGAATTGTTGGTCACAGCAGTAGGAGTGTGTGTGTGTGTGTGTGTGTGTGTGTGTGTGCCTAGACTTGCTAAGGTATCTTCCTGGGGCCCCACTTGATACTCCAGCCTTTTGCACCACCATGTGATTGGCCAGAGCACTCTTGTTGGGTGTGGGTTTTGGGTATCCTATGAACCTGTAAGAATGTCCAGATGTTATGCTTCTTTCTTCATTGTAGGAAGTAGATGGTAGGATAATGTATCTTTTACTCTGCAGATGATGTTGTGGTAGTCTATAGATAACTGAACTGTATAATAGTGTTGGCTGTGGTAGGGCCTTGAACCTTTGTGTGGTTTTTCTCTGATCCTCTGTAGTACATATGTCTTTATTAAGGGTTCTAGCTTAAGTAACATAATTCTGCAGAGATAATGGAGCAGTTTGATCTGTAGCATGTCTGGACAGTTGGGACCTTTATGAATATTGGGATGGAGACGTAATGCAGAAAGTAATTGTGAGAAATTCCAATCCTCATTTCTGATTGGGATGGAGGCAAACACATTGACTGAATGAGTTGCCGTGGACATTGGTTAATGTCTCATTGAGTCACAGTACTTGGCACAGCAGCTGCCACCAGAGCTGCTGCTTGGGAGAGACCATGGTAGCCTACTGCAACCTCTAGGATCCTTTAGGGACTACACTGGTGAATTCAAGAGTACCAGCACCTCTGTGGGCCTTAAGGCTGGCGGGGATCTCCATTGTCTTATAGTGCAGGATTGTTTGTGGTTCTTGGGTTGGAGGAATGGTGGTGGTAATTTAAGCAGCTTTTGCCTGGTCGTACTATTATGGTTGTTCTTCTTCCACATTAGGACCCAGTGTGAGGAATAGTTTCATATGCCAAGTTATGTCAGTTCCAATGAGCAGTCAGCAGCCAGGGAAATGACTGCTGGGTAGATCTGAGGTAAATTTACGAAACCAGACGTGGCCAACATTCCATCATATTACACCATCACCCACTCTTACTGGGTGCAAGGATAACACATCCCATCCCTATGGTATCAATGATTTTTGGTGTCCAGTACTCACTGAACTGCCTGGATATCCCTTTTCCACTTTGTACAGAGTCTCAAGGAAATAGTCATTGGACCGTTGAGGAAGGATAGGGTATTCATCACCAGTTTTAGTCATTACAATGTGCAGGATTTTTTCTTCTGGAATCTGGTTACTTTTCCAGCTGATGGATTTCAGTCTACAAATCTTGATGAATTTGGAACTGGAACTGGTCAGGGGATAGATAGTGTGAGTCAGGGGATAGATAGTGTGACTGTTGAGTGGAGTACTCCCCTTTAGCCTCTTGGTTATCCCTGAGTTCTTCTGCTTGTACAAACTGTGAGCTACTCTGGTTGATTGCTCACTGTTTTGTACCCAGTGACACATGTTCCGTTAACTGTTTCCATGGTGCAGACCCCCTTGGCTGGTACTCCGACTTTACTAGTCATAACGATAACTATGTGACATGGCTTCTATTGGCTTAGTTTCCAGTTTGTGTCATCCCTGTTGTTCTTGACAGACTCCGACTACTTGTCCTGTGATCTGTCCTGGCTGACAGAGGAGGCCACCACTGACCTTGGTGATGCAGCACTCCTCATCACCTAGCACATTTGTTTTTGGGTCTTTTGGGGATCATCTGCATATTCCTAGTTGCAGGTACTACCTCCATCCCAGCATGCCTACTCCTTCTCTTCAACATTTGGTTGGGCTCTTTGGGGCTTTCAGCATCACTTAAATGCACCATTGCATCTTAGACCTACCCTCGGAGGAAACTCCAGTATCTTGGTTTTAGATCTCGAGTTCTCCCAAGTCCACAAACCCTTCCTTAACCTGAAGCATTCTCCCCATCTGGCCCTTGGCAGATCGCCTGCTGGGACATGCTGACTATCTCTTAGAACATAGGTTCTTTCTCCCAAACACCCATACAACTGGGTTATTCTGTGAAGTAACTCCCCGCAGTATAGGTCTGTTGGCAAGGAGGCTGACGGGGTACTGTATGTGGGCTGAGGTATAGTGGACACTGCTGTCTGACAGGATCTTCCGTTGCCTTCTGGTGCAGGTGAGTGAGTGATCTAAACAGGGAGGGATGTGCCTTCTCTACAGAGTCAGAAGGTTCCGAGGAGTCTGGGGAGGTAAAATCTAAATGTCCCTGTCCCAGGTTTCCAGGGCCCTGACCTTGGCATGGCAGACCTACCTTGGTTGGCTGTCCTAGAAGTTGTCCTAGAATTATGGCTCTTTCACAGGTAAGCTCTGGTTTGCTCCTAGCTTTTTCTGAGGTCTCACTGCAAGTGATGGGAAGTTCTTTTTGGATCTTCAAGCAGCCCTTCGACATTCACATCTCTCCTCCTCTGCCGTTACATTTCCTAGAGCAGTAGTTCTCACGGTGAAGTTTTCAAATTAGTATCAGCTTAGTCTGGAGCTTGTTGGCAATGAATACTGTCCACCCACCAGCTGCCAGGGGGACAGTATGCTGTGATTTAATAAGCCCTCCAGGTGATTTTATGGCAGACCAAGGACTGAGACCATGGTGGAGAATATGGTATTTAACACTTGCCATCCATTTCTAAAATCCATGACCCTTTCTCTTGTAGACACCATTTCCTCTATAGTCCTGAATACTTGGTGTGTTGTACCAGCTCTTCCAATGGTGCAGCCTCCCATTTCTCAAAGTCTGAAAACAGTAGTCGTCTGGCCACCTGATGCCAGGGTCATTTGTACCGTGTTTACTACCAGTGATAGGGACTCTTTGTTAGGTAGTGGATAGTGTTCCTAAAACACCATCTTTGTTCTTATTTCCTTAGCTTATTTGTTCCTAATACCATCTGCTACATCTTAGGTTCTCTAGAAGCAAAGCTAAGGTGTCTCAGATGCAAGGTTGGTGTGATACAACTCAGGTCTGCATTTCTAAGAGCTTCACTCCCTCAGCACAAATATAGCTTTCTGAAACCTTTGCTCTATCATTTCAAAGAGCTTAAACTCCCTTAATGAAGGAACACCTGGTAACTGCCTCAGGCTGAACACTGGCGCAAGAAAGCAGGACGGATGCCCCAAATTCCAAGAGCAGTTTCGTGTAGGGACTCTTCTGGTCAGTCTTCTGTCCCATGTGTCTGACCCGCTTTGGCTATGTGTTATGATAGCGTTGCCAGGATAAACTACCTGAGCATTGGACAGTACCTAAGACTCATTTGAGATGTGAATTGAACTGACGGGGAAACAAGAGTCCTAGGGGCTGATTAACTGGGACTCCCCAAGAGTCCCGAGCATGATGGCTGGATATTAAGGTGGGATTCCTAAGCAAGTGAGTCATCACTCTAATTTCTGTGGGAGGATCAGGAGTGTGAATAGTGACTGGATCCGACTGGGAAACTTGGAATGCTCCACAGTTGGCTTGGTCGCTTTGTTCTGGTTTTTTTTGACCTGCTTCAGCTTTCTGTATGAACTTCTTGTCTCTGCTATGGAAACTGCTACCAGGCACTGTATTTGGCAGAATGATTCTTAAGACCACTCTGGGCCCCCTCTTTGGCGGATGATTGACAGGAGGATGGTCTGGACGCTATGGGTAGGAAGTGTGCTCCTGGTGTTCAGAGTGATTGACAGGAGGATGGTCTGGATGCTCTGGGTAGGAAGTGTGCTCCTGGTGTTCAGAGCTGACTGCCAGATGGTGTGTCTCTAGTTGCTGCTATTTAGTAGTGTGGCTGGTTCCGAAAGTCTTGGCATCATGATGCCACTGAACAAGAGGCCTAAGGAAAAGCTTATCTGCAGAGAGTACAAGTGTTGTTTGTCAGTGGGGGACTCTAGATGAGTATCTGCTGATGGGCCCAGCAGAGCCCACGGAATCACTGAACCTCACCCTTACTCTCTTCTGCGGAGAGCGTGGCCTTCCATGAAGAGTGCCACCCCTGTGATGCCTGCCAGCGGCTGTTGGTGCGGTGTCCCCGTGCCACAAACAGCTATTACAGCTGAGCACAGGTCTAATGTATGTATTCCCTTGCAGCATAAATTGCAGACTGCATCCTTTCGGTACAAACATAACGAAACAGTGTACTCAAGTCTCCCAGGCACTTCTCAGAGTTGTATTACTCTGCTTGACTGATCAGGAGCCCTGTGATCTGTAGAGTGTTTATGCTGAGTGAGGTATTGTTATTCACCACTTAGGATATGGTTAAGGAGCCAGCTGCCACATACATAATTGACTCAGATGAAAAAGCATTCACCCAGACATCACTGAGTCCACATAGAGGTATGCCCCTGGTATGGGTGCAATTCACAGATGTAGTCTGCAGTTCACAGACCAAGAAATACAACAGCTGGTAGCTGACTACTAAAGTGGTAAGAATGTTACTATAAAACAAGGCTTACCCTGGCAGGGCATGCACACATGTTCCTATACTCTGCTGCAGGAGCTGTTCATGGCCTGGTACACACTGTACCCTAGTACGAGCCTCCTCACATTAAGGTTTTCAAGTGAGGAAGGAAGGGGACTAGGAAGACAGGCATGTCCCAAAGGATGTTTGCAATCTCCACTGGACAAGAGCACCTTGGGAAAGCAGCCCTCATCAGGTCACCCGGGATCAGATGTTTTACAGTTTGGTACCCTACCACTGGCTAAAGATCCTGTGAATCTGATGGCGGAGCTGCTAAGAGTTAAGTAGGCTCCTCGGGGTCCTGGAAAGGGCAAGGAACTCACGACAACACAAATCCATCTACTTTGTGCTACTTTTGGGGCCTTTGCAGGCTCTTCCGCCTTCTAAAGAGACCCCGGGCAGCTGCCTGCAGAGTGAGTAGAGCAGTCTCTACTGGTTGTATGCCAGATGGGGCTCCCAAATAGGCTCCTGCTTGGCAAGCCGTGAATCCTTCCAAACCCTCCTGGATGCTGACGTCACTTACATATCTACTTGTACTGAATAGAACCAGATTATACCAATAATGGTTCCCGCTATGGGTACTGGGGGTCTAGGCCTGTCCCCCAAGTACTCAACTGATGACAGATACCCATTCATTGAGACCATGTATTTGGTGGGGGACATGAAACCTGCAGACACTTCTGGCCTCACTGAACACCAGCTCACAGGTCCGTCAGCTCCCCACTTCACTAGTGCGTATGGGGAAGGTGGAGAGCCCGTGACTAGCCGCATCTTTTTGTTCATTTAGTTAATACATAGTAAAGTGAATGAATAGTCTGTGGAGGAACACACAGAAAAGCAGTAGTCGGATGGAAACTGACGATATAGTTTCTTCTGAAAGACAATTATTTTCTACTTCATTTGTAAAACGGTCTCATTTTGTTCCCCCAGGCAATCAAGCCCTGTCGTCCCATGACCAACAACGCTGGACGGCTTTTCCACTATCGGATCACCGTCTCCCCTCCTACCAACTTTTTAGTAAGTTACTTACTGATGAAATCCCATTCTAGCCCAGGCTGGCCTGGAACCCAGCTACGTAGCCCAGGCTGGCCTAGAACCCAGCTACGTAGCCCAGGCTGGCCTGGAACTCAGTTACGTAGCCCAGGCTGGCCTGGGACGAATGGCGTTTCTCCTGCCTCATCTCCAAAGTGCTGGGGTTATTGGCATGAGCCTCTGATTCAGGTCTTACATTGTTTTTATTTTTAAAATCATTATGTTGATAAAATTTTGCTTCATCATGATGTTTATTTCAGTTTTCTTCCCCCACATTTTATTATGTCTTTTTTATTTGTAATGGTACCACGCAATAACCAAGTTTCTAATAGCCAGTGAACTATGAAGCTGTCATTGGAGCAGTAGAGTGGGAAGCATACAGTGGGGCGTTTCCATGTTTTAAAAGTCAGTGGGCAGCTTATTGTCATGTCTAAATCAGAAAATTTAATGTATGATATGACACTATGATAATATGGTATACTGATGCACATGTACTATGTTCTAGGTACCATTCTAAGTGGTTAGCACAGTTAATTTAATGTTCACGATTGTAACTGTGTATATATTATCCATACTACCCACTTGGGACATTAGTTCCTATTTTGTAGATGAGCCTGAGTAATTTGCTCAGGTACTAAGTAGCGGTGGTGGTTTTCAGAAGCCAGGAGTCTGCTCCAGTGTACATGTCTATATGCTACGCTGTGCTGCACTGCCTTTCACATTATGGAGTTGGTTAACTCTGCTAAAAACAAGTCTTGATTTCAAAATTATTCATAATTACATATTTTAATAACTTTATTTAGCTCTACTTCTTGTGTCATTAAAAGCTTTACCCATGTAAATTGTGTAATTCATGATGTTTAGCATAATTACATCTTGTAAAACCATCACCACAATCTAACTTTAGAACTTTCTTATCCTAAGAGAAACTTTATATCCTTTAGGTGGTATGTGTCTGTGGACTTGGCTAGCCTAGACTTTTCATTGAGACCACATGGTAACTGCTTTTTCTATGTCTTTGCTCTTAGAGTATTTTTTTTTTTTTAAAGATTTGCCTGTGTTGTGGCTCTTATCAGTATTTCACTCCCCTTTCTCCTTTATGTTCTTTTATTTAGCCCAGGGTCCCTTGTATACTAGGCAAGCACTCTGCCACAGAGCTGTGCAATCTGTGTAGCTGGAGTTTTCCTGGTCCCACCCAGCTTGCAGGCTGCTCAGACCCAAATAAACACACAGATGCTTATATTAATTAAAACTGTTTGGCCTAATGGCTCAGGCTTCTTGCTAGCTAGATCTTACACTTAAATTAACCCATAATTTTTATTTATGTTTAGCCACGTGGCTTGGTACCTTTTCCCAGTTCTGCTTTCACATCTTGCTTCTCATGGCGGCAGCGGCTGGCAGCGTCTCCTGACTCAGCCTTCCACTTCCCAGAATTCTCCTCTCTGCTTATCCCACCTATACTATACTTTGTGCTTGGCTACTGGCCAGTCAGTGCTTTATTTATCAGTCAATCAGAGCAACACATTCACAGCATATAGAAAGACATCCCAGCAAACCTACATCCTTTATAGTTTCTTTTTATGGCCAAGTACTATTCCCTTACGGAGTGTACATGCATGCGCGCACGCGCGCGCTTGCGTGTGTGTATGTGTGTGTGTGTGTGTGCGTGTGTGTGTGTGTGTGTGTGTGTGTTGTATAGCTACAGCATGTTTCATTTGTTCATTTATTAAGTTGATGGACTTTGGGTTGTTTCCATTGTTCACTGTTGTGAATAATGCTGATAGTAGTATCTGTGTGGGACTAAGGACATGGCTCAGCAGTTTAGGACACTTGCTGCTCTTCCAGAAGACCCTCTTTTGGCTCGAAGCACCCACATGGCTGCTCACAACCATCTGTATCTTTAGTTCCTGAGGATCTGATTGCCTTTTCTAGCTGCTGTGGGCACCAAGCCTGTAAATGGTATACAGACATGCACATGAAATAAAATTGGATATGCGAGCGATTGGGGTAGATGGATGACGGAGAAGGGGGAAGTAATATAATTATATTTTTATTACATTTTAATGAAAGTATTTTTATGACTATATTAGTCTTCTTGAGTCACTCAAATAGAAAGTGACAGCTTTATTGACAAAAGAAATGATGTGTAGATGGATAATCTTTAGTTCTTCCCGGTTCTTATATATATTTTGTGAAATAATGATGTTTAGTACCTAGGTAAGAAGTATCTTTTAGGCTACCAGTCTTTATAATTTGCTCCACATTTGACATTTAATAGCAAAAGGATTGGCTATGAAGAATGTCATACAAGGAAGAGAGTCTCTCATGGTGAGATTGACATGTCTATCATGGAATTACAGATTCTGTTTTTAGGTCACTGAAGTCTTTGGCATTGCATGGTCCCTGCTGCAGTGTTTGGTGGGTTGTCTTCTCCTGGGGAGGATGGGGATGCAGCTTTGGGGTTGAGCTTCCGGCACTTCGAGGCCCTCAGACTCTTCCGTATTGTGGTGTCAGTCTATTTGTTCAGTTATAGGATTAAAGAAAATGAATTTCTAGAAAATGAAGCTATATTATAGCCTTTAATCTTCTTTATGGTGTACATAATAAGCATCATTGGTTATTTAAATATATAGTATGCTGCATAACATCTGAAGTCAGAGAATTTCATCAAGCCAGAGGATTCCCTTTAAAATTAATCGTTAATGTATGTTTTGCTTTTGTTTCTGCCTTGAGTTACTTTGTGTCTGGGTGGCTTCCTGCACATGTGAATGATATCATTAATTTAAATCTTGTTTTGTGTTCTTGTTTACTTTTAGACTGACAGGCCAACAGTTATAGAGTACGATGATCATGAGTATATCTTTGAAGGATTTTCTATGTTTGCACATGCCCCTCTGACCAATGTAAGTATGTGCCAGTTGGCTCCTCTCTCCTTCTTGCACCTCCTGCCTCCCCTGCCTTTCCCTTATATTCCCTTCCCCCAAATCAAGATAGATCCCCTTTATGTGTTCATAAGTTACTCTCCATCCCACCTGTGTGAGCTGTGGGACAGCTGCAGCAGTGTGTCAGGTGGGACCGTGAGTCTGCTAATGAGTCACAGGTTTGGGCTACATTAAATGGTGTAAGTAAACGTGTTAGAATAACATTTAGAGAGTGTGGAAAATTGGAAGAGAAGGATAAACTGTGGAGTGATGTGATAAGCTATTTTTGGGTTGATTGTCCTTAAAAGAAAGTTGGAAGTTTTAAGGATATATATATATATAATATATATATATTATATATATATAATATATATAATATATATATATGTCTCTGAGCAAAAGAAAAGAACAGGACTTGTTCAGGACACTAAGCCCGAGGTAACCTCACAAGGTTTCTGCTTTTGAATCCCGGGGCTGTACCTGTGTTTAGAGACGTGGTGTGGCACAAGGACTCGTGATATTTGTGTGGGTATTAGAGATGCTTTTCTGGGCATCAGTCCAAATGGATGCTCCGTATCTGGGCATCAGAATTGTCCTGTTTTGAAGTTGGCCACCGTGGGCATTGCCCTGCTGCTCTGGTCTTCAGGTTGGACAGAGGGCGGCTGGGGCCGTGCGGGCAGGAGTGCGGCAGTGGAGCCTCGTGAGCTAGAGTTCGGTGTGCAGCTTGCCTACAGTCGGGAAGCCATCAAGTACTGTCTACTCGGAACCCCGAGTTTTCCATAGAGCCTGAGACTCAAGTCTTGATCTCACCATGCTTCTATACATCATTCCACTTTATTAAGTAGATATGACTCTAGGTAGTGATACTGACTTAAAACAGGGTTTTCTTGTTTTCCTTATTCTCTGATATACCATAACCCTACGGAAATTTTTTAACTTTTTGGATTTTTGAGACAAAGTCTCACTAGGTAGCCCAAGCTGGCCTGGAACTTGTATAGCTCAGGGTCTTTGAACTCAGGATCCTCCTGTCTTAGTCTGTTCCAGAGTGCAGGCCTACGCAACCATGCCTGGTTTTATCTTGGAGAGTTTTCTTTCAGAAGATTATACTATAAAAAAACAAAAACGTGTGTGTATATATATATATAGTTGTAGCACTCCCATATTGTCCCTCACTGCCCTCCCCTCCCCTCCTCTCCCACTTAGTTCCTTTCTCTCTCCCCAGATAGTCTCCTTCTGCCTTCATTCCACGTATGCACATCTCCATCTCTATGTCTGTCTGTCTATGAACCCAGATTCTTCCTTTTTTTTTTTTTTTTCAAGACAGGGTTTCTCTGTGTAGCTTTGGTGCCTTTCCTGGAGCTCACTCTGTAGCCCAGGCTGGCCTTGAACTCACAAAGATCCGCCTGCCTCTGCCTCCCGAGTGCTGGGATTAAAGGCATGCGCCACCACTGCCTGGCTTGAACCCAGATTTTTAATATCAGAATATTAAAATAAAATATGCAATATTTCGTCTCCCCATCTCCCTTACTTATTAATGCTCTCCCTTTTAGAACTCTTCCCCCTCATTTCCCCTTTTACCCTCATGTCACATAAGATATAAGACATTTTTAGAATTTCAGTCGTTTCTTTGCTGTGTTTATGTGTCTCGGACAATCAAATTCTTTGTTTACCAAATTCCAGTCTTAAGTCTTGATGGCCTTTAGAAGTTCTGTAGTCTACTAACCTCCACTTTTCATGCCAGTTTTCTTAGCATGGAAACACTTAATTTTATCTGTCACCTTACCTCTTAATTCCCTAGACGTCATACAGCTCTCACTTTGACTTTCAGGTCACCTGAATCAGAGAAGACAAACTGTGGCTTTGTAGATACCAGTTTGGGGCCTGTAGTGGACTCCATTTGCTGACTCTGTGGTCTGACACTAAACTGTACGCTTTGGTTTCATCGTCTGTGGATAGGGGTGTTAGTTACGTTAGGTGAAGGAGAAATGCACTGGCACATGGCAAATACTTATCAGGGCAATTGGTGCATAATAAATATTGGCACCTCTCATTTTGGGAAAGAGATCAGATAGATGACTCTGAACATTTTCATTCTTTTTTTTGGTTTTTCGAGACAGGTTTTTTTGTAGCTTTGGAGCCTCTCCTGGATCTCGCTCTGTAGACCAGGCTGGCCTCGAACTCTCAGAGATCCGCCTGCCTCTGCTTCCCGAGTGCTGGGATTACAGGCGTGCGCCACCACCACCCGGCCTTAACATTTTCATTCTTTTTGCTTTTTATTTTATGTTGGACTGGAAATTCTTTGGGCTTTATTAATGATAGCTATGTTTAGGATTTTAGTTAGACCTTTTTTTTTCCCCAAAAAGAAAGATTTATTTTTTTAATATTTATTTTGTGTCCGTGTGTGTCTGTGTGGGTATGTGTATGGGAATGCAGGTGCCCATGGAGGCTAGAGACATCAGATCACCTGGAGATGGAGTTACAAGAGGTTGTGAGCTACCCTACGTGAGTGTTGGGAATCGATCTCAGGTCTTCATTGGGAGCAGCAAGTGCTATTAACTGCTGAGCCACTGACTCAGCATATTTAAAAAGAAAATTTTATCTATCTATCTATCTATCTATCTATCTATCTATCTATCTATCATCTATCTATTTTTGTGAGACAGATCTTACTATATGATCCAGATTGGCCTTGAAATACACATTTGCTTTTCTAGAGCAGTTTTAGTTTTACAGCAAAAGTGAGTAGAAAATGTTATTTTTTTTAAAGATTTTTTTTTAAATAGTTTCCCATCATGTGGCATGAGAAAGTTTGGCACTGAGAGGCAGTTATTCCAAATGAGTCAGTTTTTATTTGTTAAAAGAGATGAAACCGGAAACAAAACTCCAAAATCCCTGACCTCAGCCTGTATTTTATATAAATGCTGAATGTCTTTTAAAAACTTGAGGACTTTAGTCATAACGACGAGCCTTGTCATTTTTGTGAGTGATGTTGAGAATAGCAATTGAATTTTGAGTTGAGGATTTTGAAGTTCACAGAGCTAGAGCCATCAAAGATCTCTTGAATTTGAAATAGACTCCCATAAGGTTTTTAAACTGCATTACTGACCTGATCCATTTCTTAGAACAAGTCCATCAGCAGGAAGGGTCTAGAGGTGACAATCATGTGGACTCTTGACCAGAGCTGGCTCTGACAGGTAATCCGAAGGTCTTGAATTGAAGTGGATTGAAAGCTTTGCTGGCTAAGTGTGTAGCCCATTCTGGATGGATTTTATCCTGTCATGTAGGACACTTGTGGTTCTTTGTTATACCTGATGTTGTTTGGGGCTTTGACACTGTAAAAGGTGCATTAATTGCACAGTGTCACACAACATTCTCATATGCCCAAGAAAATCCCGTGATCATTCTGTGATCAAGAACTTGGTTGGGGGCCTGGAGAGATGGCTCAGAGGCTAAGAGCACTGGCTGCTCCTCCAGAGGTCTTGAGTTCAATTCCCAGCAACCACATGGTGGCTCACAACCATCTGTAATGAGATCTGGTGCCCTCTTCTGGCCTGCAGGCATATATGTAGGCAGAACGCTGTATACATAATAAGTAAATCAATCTTTAAAAAAAAAAAGAACTTGATTGGTTTTCCATTTCTCTGATCACTGATGATTCATTTCATCATTCACTCACTAGAAAAAGTATTGATTGATTGTATAGATTTGGGGGAGTATTAATGAATTAATTTGCCATTATGGGTTAGGGTTTAATATCAGCATGCAGCACTGTGTGCTTTTGAGTAATCAAACCTGTTTTGGGAAGCGCTAGGCATTTGTGTTAGTTTGTGGGTTGATGGAAGCTGCTCTGGCGACCTTTGAATAGCAGTGGATAGAGAGAGGACAAGTTCTCTGAGTCTTAGAAGACATGAGGAGGCTGTGAGCTGGTAAGCAGTGGTGCCTTTCCAGCTGAGTGCCTCTCAGGAGGCCTCTGGTGGTGTGGATGGCAGCCCCCAGCGTGCCCTGAGGAGTGTCCCGGACGTGAGTTCTCCTTCGAGGAGGTGGGGACCGTTCTGTTTGCATCTTTCTGCAGTCCTTCCTCACAGGCTGGGAAGGAGGACAGGTCTCACCTCAGCTCTTGTTCTGCCTGCCTTCTGTGTATTTTCCCTCCTGTGTCCTCTCTTGCTGGATGTTCCAACACCGCCCCTGGTCTTCGTTCCGCTCTCAGGGGGTTTAACAGTTGTCGTTAGTAGCTTTGCCCTGCTCTCTCTCTCTCTGTCTCTCTCTCTGTCTCTCTCTCTGTCTCTCTGTCTCTGTCTCTCTCTCTCTCTCTCTGTCTCTCTGTCTCTCTCTCTGTCTCTGTCTCTCTCTCTCTCTCTCTCTCTCTCTCTCTCTCTCTCTCCTGTCTTGTCTGTCGGCATGTGCTCTTCGATGGCCCCTCGGGCATTGCCTCAGCTAGGGTTTCTGTTGCTGTGCTGAAACACCATGACCAAAAGCAAGTTGAGTAGGGAAGGGTCTGTTTTACTTTCCAGTTTGTAGTCCATCATCCAGAGAAGTCAGAAAGAGCAGACACTCAAGACAGGAACTGATACAGAGGCCACAGAGGATCCCTACTTACTGGCTTGCTCCTCATGGCGTGTGGAGCCATGAGTAACTTCAGGGGACAACTTTATGGATTTCTGCATTGGCATTGGTGCCGTTTTGATCTCCCTGGTGACACAAGCCCAAGGACCCAGTACTTGTTCTCAGTTCTTTCCTCTCGTGACAGATGGTCAGTAAGGTCCCCTAGCTATGTTTAAAACTTGTCGCTATTTCCAGCTGTGCCTTATGTGGACTGTAGCCTGGTCTTCTGGCCTTTGAATTCTCTCCAAGCCATTCCCACAATTTATGTCGTGGCCCATCTGAGTGTAAACGGAGGTAGTCTCCTTGGTGAATGTACTCTTTCAAGGTTGGTAGACCCTGGCCTCAGTGTGGTTTCTAAGGACGTCATGACAGTGTTCCTTTCTCCCCAGCACTGTGCTTTCTGAAGAGCTCAGTGACCTCACAGGTCCCTTTTCTCTGTGTTCCAGTACCTGCACCTCTCACCTGGATGAATGTGTGTGTATACCCTTGGGTTTTTTTTTTCCCCCAATATCTTTGAGCAGATTCTACTATATTTCTTTGGCTGACCTAGAACCTACTGTCTAGACTAGGCTGTCCTCAGCTATCCCGCCTGTGCCTCCCCAGTGCTGGTATTAGAGAGGTGTGCCTGGCTTCCTGCTGGTCTTACAAAGCGACCCAACCGTTAGCTGGGCCTTTTATGCTTTCTCATGTGCTCGTTTTCAGTTGTATTTACAGCGTGTCACATTCTCTCTGTACTTGTTTACATTCCTTTTCCAAATTCTTGCCTTCCGTTTTCTTTTTTGTTTTTGAGATGGGGTCTCACTTTGCTTTCCAGGCTGGCCTGGGATTCATGATCCTTCTGCCTCTGCCTCAGGAGCTTTAGGGTTGTAGAGGTGATGCCATCTTACTGGACTCTAGGTCCTTGCTTTTTAATGCAGGGCCTGTGGCTTATTCTACATCGTGAACCTTATACAGATGTTAGTAAAGAATGGGTATTTTAAAACCAGGCTAAATCACGTGTCAACTTGTAACTCTGTCGAGTTTTTTAAATGTCTGCGGGATTAAAGTAGGTTGTAAAAATAATAGTGTACTAAGCATGTTGCTTTGGGTAGCTGAGGACTGGGGACATAATATGTCCAGAAGTTGGAAATGAATCCCGTAGTAAAATTATAACAAAAGTTAAAGGTAGCAACCACTGTATTAAAAAAAGGAAAAAAAAAAGAATAAGAAAGACTACCTAAGAGCTAAACTTCATTTCCAGTAGATGGCATTGTAAGACTGTTTTTCTATTTTCTTACTATCCTTTTTTGCTGGGAGAATTAAAATTTGTTTCTTTCTGACAGCTGTGGTTTGTAAAAGTGATTACAATGTTTCATGGACAGATTGCTAAGCCAGAAAGAGCGTGTATCACATCTATAGGGCCTCTGGTTTCAATTATTGTGCCCAGCTAGCCAGCTCGGGAACCTCTTTCCTTCCCTTTCTCATCCTTTTATTCATTCAGAAATCTAGTTATGGAAAACCCCTGTGTCTAGATACTAGGCTAGTGTCTGATGATGCACTGGGAAGATAAGACAGCTGTGGATTAGTTCATGCTGAACCTTCAGTTTCTCCCATGCTCCGGGTATTAGAATGGGGGATGAGGAGTGTGTTCTCTGGTAGGTAAGAGGTGGGTCTAGAATAAGAATTCCCACTTTACCAGCAGCCTGCTCCTTTATGCAAGGCCCCTACCTGATGGTTCTCATAGTTTTTTCCTCTCTCCCAGTGCATAATGGTCAAACTTACGTTTTAGGGCACCTGTGATAGTTACATGAGTAAATATGGCGAAACGTTAGATCAGTGCCTGGCCCAGCGAATACCAGCTACTTTTTTTTTTTTTTTTAAATACAATTCTTGTACTTAATACCACAGCTGCTCTTGCCCCAGAACCAGACAGGCAGCCTGCATTGTACCCTGATCAATGAACTAAGTGTATGTAACTGATACATTATTGTGCTGCCATTCTTGACCTGTGTGAAGATTAAAGGTCAAATTAGTACGTGGTTGGTTTTTATTATTTCTTTGTAGAGGTGCCATGTTTGAGTTTAGTGTGTTCTTGTTGTGTTTGTGGTGCTTTGCTAATCACATTAATGAAGTATCAGTATTATTGCTGTCTCTCATAGAAGCTGGGTCAGAGAGATTCTAATTCTTACCATTAGAATGCAGTATTTTGGGGGTGGGTGTGGTGATACATTGCCTTTAATACCAGTGCTTAGGAGGCCGAAGCTTGCAAATTTCTCTGAGTTTGAGGCCAGCCTCGTCTAGTCTACACAAGAGTTCCAGACGAGCCAGGGCTACAGAATGAGACCCTATCTCAAAAAACAAAGAAAGAAAGCAGTTGAAAGTCATGCCCAAGGTTGTTACCAGGTTGGGTGAAGGTAAACTTCATTTGGTTCATGGTCCTCTGAGTCAGAGAGCAAACTCTTCATTACGAGCCTGCCGAGAAATGCTGGGAGACTCAACAGCTCTTCTTCTTGCAGATTCCACTGTGTAAAGTGATTAGATTCAACATAGACTACACAATTCATTTTATTGAAGAGATGATGCCTGAGGTAAGAGAAAGGATTGCTTAACAGCTTAATGTATTTTATTCTGCTTTTATAATCTTTTTTTCCCTTAAAAAAACAAAAGAACCCAACAACACAATTGAAGTTGGTCAGCTCCAGCTTTTTGCTGCTTCAGACCTCTGAAATACCATGTTCACTGTTGAAAGGGTTGCTATAATGTCACTCTGATACACGGTTCAAAAATGTAAACTGTTGACCTATTTCTGAACTCATATCTACTCGTCTGCATCTGCTGATAGTCACTGTGCATCTGTTCTCATCTTTGCTTAAGGGACAGAGTTTGGGCCCTGGCCAGTCTCACAGAGAGGACTGGAACAGTGAAACCGAATGCAAGAGCTGTTGGAATAATCTTGCTCATTATCTCCAGTGACAAGATTAGTGCCGGCTTCATTTTTCTTCCCATATATTTACATTTTTTCCTAATTGTTTTTCATTGCAGATGCTAAACAGCAGATTTATCTAAATATATGCAAGAGATTTAAAATTCCAAAGTAAGATTAATGTGAATCTCAGAATGATTCATTGCCTGATCTGGAATTTAGTGTTGTCAACAAATCACACTGAGAAACAACAGCTAGACGGCAGACAAGCTTGTGTTGGAGTTGGGGTCAATTTCTGGAGCCCGTGGCTCTTGGGATTTGTTTAACTGGGAAGCACTGTCATGGATGGCAGGGAGCAATGGGGAGGGATTGATGGGCCTGATGTGCATTCTAAATTCCCGCCTCTTTCACTCTGGGCCCATTGGGATCATTCTACCTGCATTCAAATGACTTAAAGAGCAAGGGCTGCCCCCTCCGTCAGTGTGGGGAGGTTTCAGCTTCTCTTTTGCTTCTGTTTGGTTCTAAGGTCATAAGCCTTCACTTATCGTTGTAAAACTTTATGATTCCTGACGTGATCTCATGCAGGCTGATTTATGAACCCTGAGCTAAACAAGTAGGTAGGAGACGGAGGAGACAAAACTGACTTGCAGAAGATATGTCTTCTGTGTAGCTCGTCTGCAGGAGGAAGTTTGGTAGACTTCTGCAGTTTTCCTCAGCCCTTTTATTTGCCTCTATTAACACTTAAAATTTTTGGTACAAAAACTGGTAAAATTTGGTAACTTGGCAACAGTGATCCTGGGTTGTGGGGTAGGGTGGGATGGGAGTGGAGGACAAGCTAGTTAGCTTGCAGGTGTGTGTGTGTAGCCTGAGTTCAAATAAAGCTCCCAGGAGAGTCTTACATTTTACAATTAGATCAGAAGACCATGATAGAAGTAAGACTTTAAGTTTCAGACATTTTATTTGTACACTAAAAAGCGCTGAGTTGACATTTTTGTGGCACTCCTAATGGCATTATTGTCTACTTCATTTCTCTTTGAAATCAGCAAGCCATTTTAGGACAGTGGCCAAGCTGTGTAGGAAATGCTTTTAGTGTATAGTTTCAACAAACCCTTTGAGATACTTGGCTAGGACAAGTTAAAACTTCAGTTAATATGTATTTGCAGATCTATAGTAATTTGATTTTGACTTATTTTTCAGAATTTTTGTGTAAAAGGACTTGAGCTGTTTTCACTGTTCCTATTCAGAGATATTTTGGAATTATATGACTGGAATCTTAAAGGTAAATAATACAGCTTTAAAAAAAAAGCATTTCGGGGGCTGGAGAGATGGCTCAGCGGTTAAGAGCACTGGCTGTTCTTCCAAAGGTCCTGAGTTCAATTCCCAGCAACCACATGGTGGCTCACAACCATCTATAGTAGGATCTGGTGCCCTCTTCTGGCATAAATGTGTGCATGCAGATAAATCACTCATATGAATAAATAAATAAATAATAAAAAAATTTATTAAAAAAAAGCAATTCTTCTAAGATGTATGTCACATGTGTATAAAAGCTTACATGAAATGGTGGAGGTATAGTTGAGGGGTTTTTTGCTTTGTAAATACCTAAGTAAAAGCATAACATCTGTAGGAATACTTGCAGTCCTCCAACAAGAATGAGTGGTTATGGATTTTGTTTCATGTAGTTTATCAGTGCCTGTTAGCCAAGAAGATGGTACCAGTTATTACTAATAGAACTACCTTATTTACGTGTATTAGAGGAAAAAAATCTCAGTGGTTAATATTTTAAATATAATGACTATTACTGTAATAAACTTGTAAGATAGCAGTTTATTAAATTAGAGAACCGATTGCTCACTAAAACATACATGCATGTGCAGATTAAAGATCTGCAGGTGTCTGTGTTCCAGAAAATGTTTAAATTTGCTTATTTTTTAAAGTTGTGTATTGAAGGAAGCCTTTTTGAAGCTAGTTTTTGAATAAAATGAATGAGTAGCTTTTAAAACCAAGTGCGTGGATAAATGGTTTCCTAAACCAATGGCATCGTTGAGTTCTTCCAGTGTATTGATTAAACACTGAAGGAATTAGCATATACGCACATGTGATATAGTGCTGTGGTTCAGTTATAACAAAGGCGTTGGTATGTTTTGATTTAAGAAGTGCTTTGCTGTGTGCACTGGCTCCTTGGCTTGCTCTCTCCCCGTGAGCTGCTGCAGGCCCCTCATTGCGGCCCTCACTAGACGCTGTGGCAGCTGCTGCTGATGGATTGAGCTGTTGAGGCAGGGTGGGGGGAGTGGCACTTTTTATGTCCCTGCTTCTGGTGGTGGTTTTTTGTGGTCCCCATAAATCTTGGGAATTAAGTTGCGGCGTTGGCTCTCTAAGGCTATTTGATTTCTTCCTTCTTTTCTTTCTCCTTGTTTGCTTTAGGTCCTTTGTTTGAAGACAGTCCTCCCTGCTGCCCAAGATTTCATTTCATGCCACGTTTTGTACGATTTCTTCCAGGTAAATCTTTCGGCTTGTCAGTGACCTGGTGTGACTGTGTGTCTGAAAATAAGCCTGCCATTCTCCTTCCAGTCTTTAGGGACAACTTTTCCATGTTGGATGCTGCTAATTATCTACTTCTCAGGTTGAACTAGGAAATGTAAAGCTTTACATGCTGATTGATACCTTTCATAATTTATCATACTCCTCGGTTTGGTGAGCAATAGGTGAATTGATTTATACACTTTGAAAATGTACTTAGTAAAATGTCATGAAAGTTAAAATAATAGAAAAATACATATTGCTTAACTCTGTGTATGGTCAATTGGAAAACTATTAGTGAAAAATTTAATTTATAATATATTTATAGCTATGTTAAAATGACTGCAATAGTAGTTATATTAAGGTGGTAGGATTTAGGAGATTATTTTCTATTTTGATAGGTAAGTTTAAATTATTTTGCAATGAAAATAAATAATTGTTCTCCCTTTAAATTAAAATATATAAGTAAATGAGTAATTTAGTTTGTAAAGTAATGTTTGTTTTCTGATTTTTTTTTCCAAGAATATACTTGTAAGATATGGCAGTATTTAGTATTGTTAATGATTGGGTCTTTAATGAAATCTTTTGGAAGCCTTATTTGCCATCTTTTTCTTGGAGTCTTGTGCCATCCATCTCGTTCTCCGATCTTATCTTTACCCGCTCTGTTCAGTGCTGAGCAGTCTTGAAGAGCTTTGCTACCGGCTGAGTGACCGTCTCCTGCCATTCTTCCCTGGGCTGTGTAATGTTTTTCCTTTTTCTACTCCAATGGCTGCTGCAACGCAGTCACTGAGTCCTTGAGTAAAACCTTGAACCATGCCAACACGGAGTGGATTTGTTCCCGGACCCCAGCTCCAGTGTTTCACTTCGGGCGCCATCTTTTGTATTCCAGTATCTCTTGTTTTAGCTGACTCCACCCCTTCTCGTGTGCACCGCCACATTTCTTTGCCTTCTTTACTGAGTTCTCTCACTTGGCTCTTTCTGTCCCTCTGGTCCCTGTGGTCCCTCATGACCTCTGGCCATGTCGTCATTCCAGCCCACCCGCCGTTGCTAATACGCGAACCACTCAGGAATTGGAGGGAGGAAATTCAGCTGCTGCCTTCCGCGCATCTGCAGCTGAGCTAGAGAGCTGGTCTCAGTGTAGCTTTTCTGCGTGGTTCTCCGCGTCACTTGGGGAAGTCCAGCCCTGCACTCATGCTTTGTGCCTGCCTCTCATTCTAAGGTGGCTTGGCTGGCCTTCCCCATGCGTTGGAACCTGACTGATGCCGGCTTCCTCCAGTGGTCTTAGTCTGTTTCACCCCAAGTTCTGCTGGGGTGTCAGCTGCCCGCCCTCCCTGTCCAGCCCGCTGTGACGTCAAGCCAACCCCCTGCAGAACAGGGCAGAGGACACGTTGCAGTTCTGCCCTCTTCCAGAGGTGGAGCCTGGGCTCCTGGTGCCGTCCTTCTTCTTGGCTTCTTTGGTTCCTCCTTAGTTGCTTTTATTTGTCTGCTGGTTCCCTGGAGAATTTGAGGAAAGGAGATTCTTTTTTTCAAGGCCATCACACTGGCTTATTTTTACGTTAGGAGAGCATCACTTGTATTTTTACTTTTATTGTTATTGTTGATTTTGTTTAGGAAATGCATTCAGAAGCTGCTTTTCCTTGTTGCTTCTGGCTTCATTTCAAGTGAATGGATCTTTGATTTCATAATGGAGCTTCGGCAACAAGCGTCTTAGAAAATAGTGTTAGTGAGACATTGTGGAAAAGCCTGTCCTCTCTGTACCTCTCTGCCTCTCAGCATTTTATCACCAAACAAATCTATAAGAAAGTTGGCAGTTTTAAAGCCGTCATATAGAAAAATCTTACTTTATGGGATTTCAAATGTACAAAATGCTTCTCGTAACTAGAGGATAACATTTACACTGTCATAAATGAAAAGGTCTATTGCTTTATTTTAAAACAGGATTTGCTTTCGTATTAGACTTGCCCCTGAAAATATACAGATTTTAAAAACCTTGAAGGCTACAGAACAATACCCACTATATAAAATTCTTCTTGGACTGGGCGGCACATGGCTGATTTGTTTTTCACAGTATGACTTCATTAAAGATCATTTTAAGAAGGGAATGAAAGCCACATTTGATATATATTTCCATATGTTTCTATGCATGAGTTTTTTTCTTATATAGTTACATTAGTCTTACATCCTATTTTTAAATAATTCATTGAGCAGATGGGTATTTTTTAAGGATTCTGTTCTTTAGTGCCAGATTGCTTATCAAAGGAAGCACAGCAGTTCTGTTGCTGTGAAAAAGACGCTGTTACTCTTTAACATCAGGCCCAGGCAGGCTCTTCTCTCCTCTGTCCTTCCCACATCACTTCCTTCCTTTGTAAAAAAACATTCAACCAGTTGCTCCTTTGAGGCCAAGAATAAACACTCTCCCCCCACTCCTCTCTGCCCTCCATTGACAGAGTCTTAAACTAGACACCTTGATGCCTGTCTCCCCCGGTGCTGGTGGCGCAGGTGTGTGCCGCCATGTCTCCC
>CABHPQ010157689.1:0-16459 GCA_902168405.1 Peromyscus aztecus
GTTTTTCTTTGTTGCTATCATCTTTGGCAGATCCTTAGACTTTTCCAGATCTCAGTAGATTTTCTCTAGTGTCCAGCGGTTTCCAGTATGAAAATAAATAATATAGTTTTTTTTGTGTGTGTGTGTGTGTGTGTGTGTGTGTGTGTGTGTGTGTATGACAGACAGAGACAGAGACACATACACAGACACACACACAGGGACAGAGAGGCTACAGTGTAAATCTTGAGGTCACCTGGGTATCCAACTCAAGTTGCAGGCTTACCTGGCAAACACTTTTACACACCAAGATGTTATGTTAGCCTAATAATGTGGACTTTAGCATGGCTATGAAATGCTTACTGTAGAACCATCAGGCATCCTTCTAGAGAACAATCAAGTTCTTTTCGATGTGGGTGAAAGGCTCCAGTTATTATCGACTGATGTTGTTGTAGTTAGTTAGGTTGCTTCTTTGGTCCTGATGCCTCATCAATACATGTAGGGAAAGGAAGGGAGAGCTACTGAGCACCTACTAAGGGACATACCTTTCTTAGATCACAAACCTTTGGGAGAATTTTCATAGTTAATGTTACAAGGAAGAATAAAATTGAGGCTTAACTGATCCCCCTACATTACCAATATACCACTGGGGTGTATTTATTGTTGTATTACATCCAGCAAGTTCCAAGATTGATTTCAAGATATATCCACTTAAAGGCAAAGCAGATGCTGAAACTACAGGGTGCCCTGCCATCTTATGGTTGAGATGTTTTTCTTGGTCTAGTTTTCTGGTCTTCTCTTCTGTTTTCCGAAGAGCAGAAAATGTTTGATCATTTGAGGACATGCTTGGGTGAAGTCCTTGAAAGAGGAAGCCGCTCTTAGGGTGTGAAAACAAACGAGCTAAATGTCTGTGACCAGCTTCCTTCAGTTTGACCCCAATTGTTTCCCATTCGAACAGCAGGGCACCAAAATGCTCCAGAAAAGGACTGGCCTAGCAAGAGGCAGCATTTCCTCCTACAATGATCTAAATATACCTTACTAGGTGTGTCCAGCGTTTTCCCAAACACACATTTAACACAATGCAACTCTGTCCTTTTCCGTGCACATGAGAGTGAGGGGATATTCTGAAACCAGGAACTTGTCTTTGTAAATACCCATGATAGACCACGAATGGGGGAAACTATTACATGGAAGGAAGTAAGGACTCACGCAAACATCTTGACAATTATTAACACATGGGTTTCATTCACAAACATTCAGACTGCTCATAGTATCCATCTGTCCTCAACTTGGGGCCATGAAGTTCCTATATTTTGTCTCTTTTCACAGCAGGATGATATTAAGGACAGAAGTACTCTGCTTTGAGCAGAGAACTTGTTCTCAATGTTGCAGAGGGTTACTTTATCCAGGGCCATAGTGAAGCCAATCACAGCACATGCCAGTCAGCAGTAGTTTAGACTTTAGTGAGTTAACCATTCAGAACTCTGTGATTCTATGAACAATCTCATTGTATTCCAGATAATTAGACCTAATGGATGTTGGCGAATACTCAATAGCTTTCCAATTCATTGTATTTGGTAGCAATTTTGTAGGCAATTATGTGTATCGAGGTTGGAAATGCCAAGAAATCCAAGAATGCTTTTGGTGTTGGAGCAGAATGAACAAAAAGCAATTAAATGGCATGAATACATTTTCAAATAGACTATATAAGTCATTGAGTAGGATTGAGTAAGAAGGATGTTGATGGAAGAAAGAAAAAACAGGCCATTGTAGGGAATGGTAAGGTTATTCAGAAAGGTAGAAAAGAGATCCTTAATGGAGATGAAACCATAAGGTAAGAGTTGTGTTTTCCTCAGGGCACAGGATTGTTTCCTCAGTGTACTTGAAAGAACCACCATACAGAAGATTTTAAAATTTGAGTTGATGTCACTGGAGACTATAATAACTACTTTTCCTTTTCCTTCTGACTTACCCTAAGATAAGTCACAAGGAAGGGTTGGCTTTGACTCTGCACAGACCCTCATGGTGGAGAAGGCATGTTAGAAGTGAGAGGACACACTGCATCTGCAGTGAACATGCAGTTGCAGATTAGTACTGGTTGTCAGCTCGTTATTCCCCTTTTCTCTAGTCTAGGTCCCAGCCCATAGAGTAGTGCTATCACGATTAGAGTTGATCTTCCTACCTCAACTAACCCAATCTAGAAACTTCCTCACAAAAATACCTGGAGGTTTGTCTTCTGGGTGATTTTTGACCCTGTCAAATTGACAATCAATTTTAACTGTCACAGAAGATGTGCTCTTTCTTTTTGTTTTTGTCCTGACAGGCTGTCAGTACCTCTGTGCCCTTTGCCTGCTGTTCTTCTTACTGTTCTTGGTAGTTGGATCAATCGTTTTTAAGTGTCCACCTGCCGTAATAGGAAAACTGATGGCTCATAATTCTGCCCACCTTGAACTGGAAGGAGATGGTAATTTTGATGGGGGAACCGGTGATGGCCAGTTTCTTACTGGCAGTATAATGAAATTACCTGGTTTTTTTTTTTTTTTTTTTTTTTTTTGGCCAGGGGTTGGGCAACAAAAGAGTGAAACAGTAAGTCCCTGTGCTTTCACTTCCACCCTGCCCAGCTCCAAAGTGTAGAATGTGGGGCTGAGGAGGTGGACTGAAAACCCGTTCCTGTGAAGATGACACAGTCCAGGTGTGTGCGGGTGGACACTCCCTGCTCCTCCCTCTGGCTTGTCATCATTTCATCTTTCAGTGCGTGCCGCTTTGACACAGTTTCTTAATTGTAACACACCTCTGGGAAAGTGCCGCATGTTTTCTGTTAAGTTGTATTATTTTCATTTGAAATAATTTGGGTCAGACTTATTTGCTAAAAATAGTCAAAAAGGAAAACTGAATGGTATTCTTTATTAATAGAAGGGGACCTGAAATCTAAGTACAGGGTTGCAATGTCATTTCATTTTAAAATAGAAATAATAAACAAGAAAGCACCAGGAATACATGTCTAATTAATGTCGACACTTCATTCTAGGGAGTTGGCTGAATGAGAGGGAATAGGTACACTGGTGCCGTGGACGAGTTCAATGCTTGCTGGCATAGCTCTGGGAGAGACAGAGTCATATAGGTAGTTATGTTGGATCTTATTGCAGCCTGGAGGAGTGTGATGGATTTGCTATTAGTTGGCCAGAAAACCTTTCCCCAGAATATTTGTAGTACTTTCTTTACAGTTAATACTGAAATTAAAAGCTATCAACAGGAACAATACTGGAAAACCTCACCTATTTGAAAACCAGAGCCAGTACCAACATTTACTACCCCTAAAACCCACCTCCAAATATTTTCTGAAATTTTCTTCTTGGAGATTTTACTTTCAAAGCTGTCAAAAACTATTTCACTGCTTTTTGCTGAGGGAAACATAGAATTTTCTGCCTGGGTGCTGTGATAATGTCTGTGAAATCCAGGTTGGATTGTGTTGGATATTGATGAATGTGTGGAGAATACTGAAGTCCCCATGTAATTTGAGCAAGTCTGCACACCACCCTTTTAACATCTCCTGGACCATTACAAGGAATGCCTCATGGGCAGCAAAAATAGATTTGGACCCTTCTCTTTTTTTAACCAGCTACTTCCTTCTGGCTCCATGCATTGAGTATAATCTATGACAGCTCTCCCTCTGTCACTGGACTCAGGATCAAAGACAGGATCATGCACATCTGAGGGCACAGGATGTTATTCTACCAACCTGGCTGAAAGTAGAGCTCCTTGGTAGTTGCATCCCTTGGGAAATATCAGAAAGCAGCAATGACCCAGAGCCACCAGATTGACTACAAACATGAGTTTTCTAAGAACATGCTACGTGCAAACTAGGATGGAAGCTGCCCTATTTCTTCTCCTGTATGAGTTTGTAACAATGGAGGAAGGAATTTAGGACTGAGAGCATATTTGTTTTCCTAAAACAGGGCAAAAATTCCTACTTTCTTTTGCTTCATCACACACAAAATCAATAAAGAACTGTTTTATCTGAAGGAGTCTTTCTACCTCTAGTAAGCAATAGCTTTGTTTGAGGACCCAGGGGAGTGGAAAGGTGAGGGAGATAATCCACACTGTGTTGACTTTGTACAAAGAAATTTAGAACCAGTAATACCACCACCTTCCACTTTCACTGACTGTGTATCAAGAGCCCAGGATGTTGACTCCAATTGTCTCTGGAGTCAAAGAGAGCCCTCCACTTAGATCTGAACATTATTAAACTAAGACAGGGAGATTAAATAGTTTTCCTGTGGCAATTCATCAGGCCACAGAGCCTGGCTTAGCACAGTTTTCCTGGCAACTCACTCCCTGACTCCACTAACTTGCTTTCTATCTTATTGTCACTCTATGCATCTATTCATAGAGATTCCTCTAATTTCTCCATATTTGACCATGTTGATATATACCCTGGCTGCCATGTGTTGAATACTGAGGCAAATATTACACAGGATCCTGATCCCTTTTCCCATGGGCAACACCCTTCTGTGAGGTCTGCTATTCTACTCTCTCTGCTGCCTATTATAAATCTTTATGCATGAGGATTGAGCCTACCTTCTAAAATAATACCTCTTACCCCTTACGCACAGTTTTGGTTCTCTAGGCCTTCTTTATCTTCTAGAATCATCCTTTTGAAGCTAAGACATACAGACCTATCTTGTGTGAATGACCCATCAGACACCACAGACCACTCAAGAGTAAAGCTCCACACACAGAACCCTGTGACAAATTGGCCATCGAGAGTTAGTAATATTATATAGATTTTTAAACAATCAATTAGACAATCATTTTTTCTACAAGAAAGAGTATTTTACTTATCATGCTATAGTATATGAATTGCATGAATGATTCTATTTATTCCATTTCCTTGGGAAATTTTTGATAAACTTTCTTGCAGAAGATGATCTGGCAAAACTCAGGAGTTCACTAGAGATAAGGTTGGAGTGTGGCAAAGGTTTACAGTTGAGTATGTAGCAGGACTGCCTGGCTTCTGCCTACTTGCTGAATAGTCCCAGGAAGCTACTTAATTGCTCCATCAGTTTTCTGATGTCCAAAATTATCTCATAGTGAAGTTGTAACTATTAAAGCTTGTGGTAACACATATACTCCAATAGAAATCTGTTTTTCCCCACACTGGATCCTTAATATTTTTTATAAAATAGGAAAGTCCCTGAAATATTACTAGTTGATTATTAATGTTCTGAGGTATATACTTTTAGCATTATTTTCTATTCAAATTTATGTTAAATTAAAAGAATATACTAAATATTGTATTCATTTCTTTTTATTTTTAATCTTCTTCTTAGAGTGGTACTATCAGCTCTAAAAAATATTTTACGAATATGAGTGCTTTCCTGTATGTATGATTGTATACCACATGCCCAAGTAGGCCAGAAGAAGATGTTGACATCTCTGGAATTGGAGTTTCAGATGGTTGTGCATGTTGGAAATCAAATACTAGTCCTCTCAAAGAACAACCAATGCTCTTAACTGTTAAGGCATCTCCCCAGCCTCAAGGTTTTCTTTTGTTTGTCTGTTTCTTTTTTCTTAATCAGATGTGTTTGGTTGCAATGAGCAATAAGTGAGATGAAATATCTTACTATGAACGGATTAACTCATGCAATTGAAAATGAAAGAATGAATCTTTCGTTGTGATTCAACACACACAGGACAGAGAGGATGCTGAACTTGTATCAATGGCCTCCATACACAAGGGGCAGGAATGAAGCAGTTTGGGGTACAGGAACCCACAGTGCCCTCCTCTATTGCATTTCCTCTAGACAAAATTATCAGTGATGTGCTAGTCAGCCAACCAGTTCCTGGGCATTTACAAGGCTGTGACCCCACAGCAGACATGGCTGGGGAGCGCTCTTTCTGTGTCATTCTCTGTATCACGCACTTACCTTCCTTTTCCTCTCCTCAGCTCTGCGATCATTTTCTTCATATCTTTAGAATTTCTTCAGTTTCACACCTTCTAGTGCTGGTGTGTGGCAGCTTCTCTTACATTTATATTCTTTATGAATGCCAGGTAGCATAGTAGAGGCATATGAAATTCCAAGACATAGACTTGAATATAAAGTGTAACTCTGCCTCTTAGTAACAGTCTAACTTTAGCAAAGTCACCTAACTCCTATGAATATGATTTAATATTTTTATATGTGGATGACAGGAAAGAAAAGTGAAAATCAAAAAGCAGCTCTGAATAAAAATTATAAACTTTAGGGTAGAACTTGATTGTGTATGTACTATAGTAACTACAGTACACAGAGGCATATGGAGTATTGGAAGTGTGGGTTTGGGGTCAGCCTGAACAACATAAGGAAACTTTGTTCCAGCAAAAAAGGGAACAACCAATGTAGCATTAAAAAATATTTGCAGTTAATATGCCTGATAGGACATTAATATCTAAATATGTAAATTATAATCACTCCAAAAAATTTCTGGTAAATGTAGATTGGAGAAGAGACATGAATAGTCACTTCAATAAAGAAGTATAAAGCATAATAAGCAAGCACATGAAAAAAACTCTTGGCATCAAACTGGGGAAGCAGAGACAGATAGATGCCTCAGTTTGGTTAGTCTGCCTGTATAGCCTAATCTAAAAGTCCTAGACTAACAACAGACCCTGTCATTAATGGCGTGTGGGGTACATGAAGAGTAAGATCTGAGGTCATCCTCTGGTCTTGACATGCAAGCTGCTTCCCCAGTGCTAAGATGATGAGTGTGTTCTGTTTTCTCTATGCCTCTTTTGGGGCTCAAACTCGGGTCCTTGTACTTGCAAGGAGAGCAATCTACTTACTGAATAGTATCCCCAGTCCTCTTTAATTTCCAAGTAGACATGGATTTTTGTGGCAGTTGGTCTTGCTGCAATCCAAGGGAGGAATGGGCTATGGCACATTGGTCTCTCTACATGTGGTTGGTGGAACCCACAGACAGCTTTACCATGCTAAAAATACCACAGAGTGCAATGTGGGACTTGTGCTTGCCAGAGTGCACATTTAGTTCTGTCCCTGACTGGCATGAAGTGAAGCCACACACAACCTTTTAGATGGGACAGAGGGACAGCAGCTGCACAAGAATACTTCAACAAACCATAAATCGTATCTTAATTAGAAATTTAAAGTACTTGAATCGAGAGAAAAGCAGCAGAAAAAGAACTCAAACCCATGTGATTAAGCCAAAATCCATCCTGGTCACCAGCAGAGACATTTAGTTTTTCTTCAAGGGAAACACTCCTGAGTGGCATTTCCTGGAGACCAGATGGGAAGTTAGATTCACTATTTTCTTTCCAAAATAACTTGTGGTTTTGTCATTATAATGTAGCATTTACAGAAAACTGTCAATATGCTGGCCTTCTGTTGGGCATTGTCTTGTATGGAGCAGTTTTATTTAGGAAGGAACAGTGATGAAGCAATCTGAAGACTCCAGCCATTAAAGATTAGAGAAAGAAATCATGAAGGGAGCAAGCAGGGAAGATGGACATGACATGTGCAAGCTGAGTAAGCAATAAAACTCACCTGAAATGATACCACAAAATCCTGAGGAAAAACACAGGTCAATTTGAGCTGATTATAATAGCATTTCATTAATGTAACAGCTTATGGGGACTCCTGTGCTCCCTACAAGTCAATCTCCAGTTAGCCAAGGCTTATAGAATTGCCAGGTCAATTTTGTCTTCAGCATTTTTGCTGGATCTGGCAAAACATGTTTTGCATTGTCCTCTATCATTCATAGAAAGAGCTGGCTAACCATATTGCAGTTCTTAATTGGTGTCAGCATTTACTAGAATCATCACATGCTTATGGAGCTCTATCTACAGCAAGCTACACTGTGAGTGTGAAGGACACTTTCAGTAACTTCTAGAACTCAGGAATGAATTCGCTTTTGTTTCAGGAAGTTTGAGGTGGGAGCTTACTATTGTTTTATGGTGAGATGTGTTCTCTGTGGTTTTAGTTTCTCCTGATCTTGGCAAGCAGGACAATCACATTATGGCATATGGCAGCCTTTGTGTTTCACCTTTTCTTCCTGTCCATGGCTTCAGTAATAGGATACAAGTAGAAACTCAGAAATCTGTGCGAACTAAGGTGCATTCTCCAGGTCAGAGCAGCACATTGCAGATAACTACTGCAGACTTATTATACGAACTGCACCAGATATTATAGGCCAAGATTAGGATCCGGGGATGAAATACAGGTCTCCATTCAAGTAGGGGTATTGCTAATGGAATTGTGCATTTATGATATCAGAAAGAAAACCAGGTCACTGTTAGTTTATAAGCCCTCAGATCTGGTTTATTCTTTGTTATTTAAGGTGAGGATAAAGGAAGGCATTATGGGTGTGTCCTGGCACACGTTATTGGTCACAGGATGTGCAGTGATAGGTGAGAGCTCTGGTTAATGTTCACATTGCAGCATTTCTGGGCTTTCAATGTGCAGGAGTGGCAAGAAGTGTTAAGAAATGCACCTTGACTGTGAGGTGCCAGACACTCTTCCCTTATGTAAGAATACTGCTTCAAAATCAACATGCATATGTCTACATTTGATATGAAATGAGTTACTAACATTAATCATTAGTCATTAATCCTAATTATGTGAATAAAACTATCATGAAATTACATGTAACAAAGTTCCCAGATCAATTTTCTGGTGGAATTTATTCAATGAATCCCCCCCCCCAGTAGCTGCACCCCACATCAGGTAAATGCACTGTTTGGAAGTGGAATGCTCTAGAAACAACGGGACATCCCCTTTTAGGAGTGCCTGTGCCTTGGAGGAGTGTCAGGACTGAAGCAGACTGAGTAAATCCTCTATCTGTCATCAACATTTCAGGGATGAAGACAAAAAGAATGCAACCTCTTAAGATGTTTATTATCAATTATTTTTACTTTCCTACCACTATCTGTGGGTTATTAAGATAGACGTTTCATCATCCCTGTGATCATGTGTGAGACGAGTCTGGCAAGAACCAGCTGGCCTTGCACCTGCTCTGTAGAAGCAAGATGGGAGAAAATGAACCCACAGGCTGCACTTGTCTGCCGTGGCTTTAGATGATAGAAAGATATTTGCTTTGTGTTTACACGAGAAGTAGTTCTGAGATTTCAATTCTCTTTTGAAAAAAAAAATCTGACTGTTGTAATCTATGCTTAACTTACTATATATAGAGAGGAAGAAAGTGGTGATTTTTCCTCTCAGTAAACACTTCTCGAGAAAATTGGGTAGAGTGATATTCAATTCTTTATAGAATCAAAGCTAAAGCATTTAAGTAAATAACATATATCATATTATACAGAGTTGGTTTTCTATTTCCCTGGATAAATCCACTCCAGCACAAAGAGAAATAAGATACAATGAGCCTCAGGCCCAGCAGAGGTGGGGCAATTCTGGTAGTTAATCAGTCATCCAATATGACTACTTAATAAACTTAACATTTGCCCAAGAGGGTCTTTAGATCTAAACAGAAATTCAAGACAGAGATGACAGTGTGTAAAAACAGAGAAAGTCTAAAATGCCTGTACACACTACAGTCAAGCCACAGGAACAAGCAACAAGTTACACCAAGGTGTGGTGTTGTCACTGGAGGTTTTGAAAGAGTGAATGACCCACTCCCAAGTGTTCAGTGAGTCATTGCTTCATGTGGAATGGCCAGGGAGCTGCCTTCTTAGATCTTGGTGGGAAAGTATTCTTGAGGCAGAAGAGGTGGATGTTTGTGAGAACTTTGAAGCTGAAGGGAGTGTGGTTTATAACCCTGGGAGAGAGGACATTCTCGAGGATGATGAGGTGCTGGGTGGGGAGAATCCCTGAGAAGGAGTGGTCAGGGCTGAAATCAGGGCTTTATGAGGGAGGGGTGGGGCTCTCTCTGGTATTTTGTTAAGGTTATTGGCATTTCTGGGTCCTAATATAATCTTTTTTCTCTTGATCCAACTTTAGCATTGGGACTTAAAGCCGACTCAATTTCCCAAGTTGAAGGTCAATGGAAGGTCTACATCTTTGGTTGACTTTAGACAATAGGGCAAAAAGCCATCATCTCTCTCTAAAAAAAGAGCTAAGTAAACAGGTGTCTTAATGGAATGTGGGGGCAGGGAATAGGCAACAAAGGGACTTTCCAGGCCTCTAACCAACAGAGCCTGCACGATGGATCTGGGGAAGAAGGGTTTGAAAGCAAGAATATTGACTCATTCCTCATGCCATTACACCCTTATTGAACTACCCCTGAAGATCTGGACATTGGCCTCCTTCTTCTTGCCTCTATCTTGTAGAGATAGGCATACTAAAACAGAACCATGGTAAAAACTGCCAAAGAAAGAAAATCAATCTGGAAAGCAGAGGACAACTCCTAATTGCAACAATGGACATAAGGAGGGATTTATGGTGGTGGTACTTGTGGTGAGTATAGCAGGATGAGTAGAAGTTGGTGAGACCTAGAAAGGAGAAAGTGGAGGGCTGAAAGTACCAGAACTTCAGTCAGTCAGAGACCAAATCCAGACTCAGATTCACAGACTCCGGAATATAAGTCCTGTGAATATAAGGAATTCATGTAGTCTTTCTGTCACAGCTCTACTAATTGTGAGGAAAGGAGTTGGTAATAAGAGCCCCAGGGGTGTGGCCACATTATGAGAGGCAGCAAGTCAAAGACATAGTGAGATTAACAGTGTTACTAGAGAAGGCTCCTAGATGCAGCACCAAAGGCAAGTGTGGAAAGAGTCACAGGAGAAGGGAAACTGGAGCTCTGCAGATACAGCCACAGCCACAGGAGGAACAGGCTGTGCAAAGCACTTAGGTACAGCTGGATCCTTCCTGTGGTGGGAAGCCCTTGGCTGAGCATCAGCTGCAAGGACTATAACAGCCCATAGTGCTTTGATGGAGTCACAGGCAACACTGAGGACAGAACTGGAGAACAAAGGCTGATATTAGCTACTTTTGTAGTCACTGTGTACAACTACCCCATGGAAACATCTTAACAGAGAAGGAGCTTATTTATATTCATATTAAGAGACTGTATATCTAGTATAGTATGGAAGAGCTGGGCCCATGGTTATAGGAGGTTGTTGCAGGGCTTGTTAACCTCTTGTGATGGGGGCTCCATGGACCAGATATACAGAAAGCAGTCTGGAGTACAGCTTGCTTTTACTCTCAAGCCACGTCTCCAGGCATCTGCTTCCTCCATGTAAAGTCCACATCTTACAGGTTAATCTGTCTCCTAAAACAGTGCCTACATTCTTGATCTCAAGTATACAAACATATGTGTTTGGAGGGTAGATTGTGACTTCATTGTGAGTCCTCGATTTCCTCAGGGATAAAGACACAGTCACAAATCTATCCCACTGGATGAAGTCTTAGAAAAAGCAACTTATTGAAATGATCACAAACCCTGGACTACAGTAACACATGATACATAGATCCATGTCAGTTGTCTTCCTTCCCAGCTTATTCCATATACTCCCCTGGCTTTGAAAGGTTTTTGCCATTCTCCTAAGATGTTCATAAGTATTGTTCCAAAGCCAGAATGTGAAGGCCATTGCATTGCCTATTTCTAAAGCTGTATGTGTGACTGTGGGGGTTTATTGTGTAATCACAGCAGAGTTTGTGGACTGGAGACAAATGTGCTCCTTGTGGGGAGATTCCTGCCTGTGTGTGGCATACAGATCCATGGATATCTTGATTGGCATAGAGGTGTGTTGATTGGGGAACTTATGCTTTGGATATTTATTTCAGGGATTGGACCTATAATTAAGTAGGTAAGAGTGCTTGCTGTACAAGTGGAGGATCTGAATACAAATTCCATAAACCATTAAAAAAGCCAGTTATGGCCATGTACAAACCTATCTTTACCATTGTGAGGTCCAGAGACACTGATGTCCTAGGTACAGTCAATAAGAAATAAAAACAATTCTGATAAGATACAGCAGCTGACATCCCCCTATGACCTCCACACATATGTGCACAGATATGCTCACTCTCACACACTGAAGATATACCACATACTTATATGTATATGCAGACATACACACAATGTGTATATATGTATTTCAGTTACAATACAATAACAACATTGTGAAAATTACCAGTATGTGTTGTATGACACTCTGTAGATTACACCAAGACCTTTCCATGAGTAATGTAATCTAGGCTTTGTAGCAAACCTATGGGATAAGTAATGCTGTAAACATGTTATAAAGGGAAAATATTTTTGAGAGCTTATTAAGAACTGGACCAGGCTTACATGGCCATGGAGCACCAATCAGGTAAAGATGGAAACCTAGATTTTTTTTTGAACTGCCAGATGGGCTGTACCTAGCTTTCTTTTTCCAGATGGTATGTTGGATTCTCTGGCTAGAAGGCCTTAGTTTTCTAAGATGCTGTTTTTCCTATATCTTGTGGCTTAAGGTCACTGAGAAAGACACATTCATGGCCACCAAACTAAATCAAATATATATCTACTCCCCAGAGTTCATGTGAAGATACTATGTGGTTATTCAGGCAAATATCCTTTGACAGTGAGGTATCCTACAGATGAAAAAATATTATGGTCTTTTCTGAATGTCCTTCTGAGTCAGTGATGCTCATGCTACCTAAAGTGCAATCAGTAGGAATGTAATAATGGTCCATGCCAGAGCTCTAACAGTGAAGTGCATTGGGCCAAGACAGTCTCATGGACCAGATCTGATGGTTCTGAGTGAGTCTCTCAGACAGGCAGTGTCACTGATAAGGACATTGAAATAGTGTGAACCTCTGAATATGACTTAGGAATCTTCCCTCTCCTTCCTATCCTCTGCTGTGTTTCCTTATTTACTTTCACTTTTTTGGCATCTGTCTATACGTGTTCTGTGCTTTATGTTTTTAGGTGATAGTTGTTTCATTTACTAAGTAGAAATAAAATATCCATAAATCAGATTTTAAGACTGCCATTTCTAATTTTTCCCTTGAGTCTATGTTCAACAAATCAATACCAAGTTTTTTTGGGTAACAACTGTCTCTCACAATTCTGGTGTTATTGAATACAGTAGCTATTTTTTATAGAGAATCTGATGGGTGAAATCCTATTTTATATTAGGTATATACTGTGCTTTTGTTATTTAAACATTTGACAGTTTCTTCATGTATATGATTTTATTATGGATTGACTCATGTGTATCAATTATGCATATATATGGGACGTGCACACAGCACATAATGATTAGACAAGGTTACTGGCTTAATTGCCTCAAACAATTATCATTCCTCTATGTTGACAATGTTCAAAATCCTCTCAACTATTTTGAAATATACAATTATAATGCTGAGCAGCCATAGTCACCCAGAAAGCTATGGGTCATTAGAAGTTATTGTGCCTAACCGTGTGTACTGAATACCCACTAGCCATCTACTTCCCAGGTACCTCCCACTTCCTCAAGCCTCTGCAAACCACATCAGCATTCCCCACTTCTATGAGATGACGTATTACATTTTGAAATATGGGTGAACAGGCATGTTTCCCTTTCTATGTCTGACTTCTTTCATTTAGCACAATGTTCTTCAGTTCTACTCATGTTGACACAAATGAAAGGATTTAAAACACACTGTGACAAAGGATTAAGACTTTTCTCTTACTCTTTTATTGTTCTGGGTGATTCTGGATCACTCCATGAATTTCAGTCATGATGTTGAGATCCAGTCAGGTATTGTTACCTGGACATCTGTGGATGTAGAAGCAGATGTCCTGTGGGAAAACTCAATAGAAGAATATTACTTCTGATTCTTTTATTCTTAATTTTTATAAATGCATCCATTAGCTAGAAGAAATCATAAATATTTCTCTGAGTAGATATTTACAAAATCCCCTACCCTGGTGGGAAAGGAAAACAAATCACTACTTTTACATGCATCATCTTTATGTGTATGTTTACTTTATATTATAATTCGTGTTTAATAGTTGTTCTACTGAAAAATAAGATCTAAGAAATCTTTATCAGGTACACTGGTTAGGTTTTGCTTTCAGACTGAGACAACCTACAGCCACCCAGGAAGGGGGAGCCTTTATTGAAGAATTGCCTCTGTAAGTCTGGCCTGTGGTCATGTCTGCGAGAACATGTTTTGACTGATGATTGATGTGGGAATGCTCAGCCCACTGTAGGTAGCACCATCTTTAGGAAGATGGTCCTGGTCTATATTGGAAACCCAGCAGAGAATAAGATAGAGGGAATGAGCCAGTAGGCAATGTTTCACCGCAGTTTCTATACTAGGTTCCTTCCTTGGGATTCCTGTCTTAGTTCCTGCCCTGACTTCCTTCAATGATAGATTGTGACCTAGAAGTATAAAAGGAAATAATTCCTTTCCTCCCCTAAGTTGCTTTTGTCAGAGTATTTTATCACAGCAGAAAAGTAATTAAGGCATAGGTCAACACTACAGATATCAGCTATCTCTGGTCTTCCATACAGAACTTTCTGGTAGCCTGTTCATGTATGTGGGGATGGAATAGGGAGTTTATATAATTGACACTGAATTTAAATAATTTCCAGCATTATATGCCTGACTGTGAAGCCCAAAATCCAAATTTGTGCCTCCACTAAGATTTATGTTATATTTTGGCTCTTAGATTTCCCCAGAAAGCCAATGTGCTAAAGGATTGTTCACAAGTGGGCCATTGGGAGTTGTTGAAGACTTTAGAAGGTGGAAACTTGTTAAAGAAAGTTGGTCACTTTTGAGGTAGGGTCTGCCCTTGAGGGCATGGGAAATCAAGAATCTTTATCAGTTCTGCTTTCTGTCAGCCAGGATGTAAGTAAGTTTGTCTAAGAACTTCTTGCAATCTTTTTCTGTCTCATCATGGGCCTGTAACAACTGAGTCAGCTAACCAGGAACTGCAACTTTTGAACCTGTAGAACCAAAACAAACAAACAAAAAACTCATGTTATTTTGTCACAGGGGCAAAATTCTAACTAACAAATATCAAAGCTATACTACTACTGAAAAAGGAAGCAAATTTAGTTTTTTGCATCTTACATATGAATTGCAATTCATACAAATCTACATTTTAATTTTAAATTAGAGGTTTTAGACTTTGGGAGGTCTTGAGTGAAATAACTCAATGAGTTGCATAGGTAAATGTGAGATTTCTGGGTGGTGTTGTGGTTGAGCACTCACCCAGGTCTCAATACTTTTTTTTTTTTTTTTTTTTTTTTGGTTTTCTGAGACAGGGTTTCTCTGTGTAGCTTTGTGCCTTTCCTGGAGCTCACTTGGTAGCCCAGGCTGGCCTCGAACTCACAGAGATCCGCCTGCCTCTGCCTCCCGAGTGCTGGGATTAAAGGCGTGCGCCACCAACGCCCGGCTAGGTCTCAATACTTTTATAAGCAGAAATCAGTCTTGAGGATAGGCACAGAATGTAGCATGAACAAAGGAAATTGTCCTAATGAAAGCAGGCTGCTATACATGGACACCTTTTGCATAGTATAGAGCAGGCATTATATCAGGAGGTGCTGGGCACCCATGGCCTGCTAGTAGAACACATGTCGCTCTACACGTTTTAAAGCAGAAGAATACAGGCAGAGAGAGAGGAAGCCAAGCAAACAGGATTGAAGGGGAAGGAAGGTGCCCTGTTAGCTGCTGTTGGCCTGGTCTTGGGATCGGCCACGCTTGACTTTTTACCAAGCTCTGCCTGCTTGTCCTCCTCATAGCCGTCATCGTTTTCTCTGTCCTCTTTCCCATCCCCTCTTTAATGGGAAAGACAGTTTAGTTTGTATTTTACACTTTGTTATTTTTATGTAGTTCATTCTTCCTGGGTACAATTGTTACAACGGAGAGCATGATATAGCAGTACTCCTGTTTTCCAAGGTCACTTTAAGCAAGGCAGTAGAAAGTCTCCAGAGAAAGGCATCTGATCTGTGTTCTGTAAATATAACCTTACAGAATGCCACAGAGCTCTGTAGCTCTCAGGGGACATCACAGTGACACATAATAGAGCCCAAACCTAAACACCTGCATACAATTTCTAGATAGTCAGGAGGCTGATGTGGCTCAGAAAGGTCCCTGAGTGTGATAAGCCTGGAGACAACACAAGGATTCCCCCTCTACCTAAGAAGAGTCTTGTAGAAGAAAGAGATTTCTTCTGTTGCACAACTCTGTCTACCTTGTCAAGACACTACCCGGAGATCATTGTTTGAATCTTTCCCAGAGCCCTTGTTTCCAGTATTTGTCTCTAGTTGAATCTGGTCCTGACCCCCTTACGTTGGTTAAATTTTTCTTATGACTCTCTTTCCTGGACCAGTCCTCACCTGCCCATCTCATGGCTCTGGCTCTCTTGCTTGCTAGAATTCTTGTTGTGGTTCATTTCATTGCCATTCAAAGGCGAGGCACACCTTGTTTATAAAGAAATAACTTTCCATGAACTCCTGTGTGTGCATGTGTGTGTGTGTGTGTGTGTGTGTGTGTGTGTGTGTGTGTGAGAGAGAGAGAGAGAGAGAGAGAGAGAGAGAGAGAGAGAGAGAGAG
>CABHPQ010157689.1:16469-43198 GCA_902168405.1 Peromyscus aztecus
GAGAGAGAGAGAGAGAGAGAGAGAGAGAGAGAGAGAGAGAGAGAGAGAGGTGTGGGATGAGAGAGGAGAGAAGGAGGAGCCTGAGAATAATACATATGAGCTTTACTTTGAACCTAAGAGTAACCTTGGTTGACCTCGTGGGTATCCAGAAAGCTTTGAGCTTTATGAGCCTCCCAGCTAATACCCACCCTATGAGGCACACGTACCTGATGGCCTTCTGCCCATATCTGGTGGTTGTGCTCAAGAGCCAGACATAGCCAATGTTACCTCAGGGCCTGGGTGAGGCTGATCCTGCTAGAGAGTGTTCCTGGAGATGGGTGTAGCTGGGGAAATCAGCACATAACCTAATACTCAAGCCAGATTCCATACATGGACCCTACCCAGCTTTCCTCCTTCAATTTCTACTCCAGCTCCATGATGAGATAAACCAACCTCATCATTCCCCATCAATTTGATTTTTTTTCTCCAGTGATTGGCATTGTTTATAGAACAGTATGTCTGTGTTGAGTTCAGTTTCAGAAGACTCCGTTTGTGCCTCTTGCATGCTGATAGTATGGGCTCATCTAGAACTGCTGCAGGCACCCGGGCCATTAGTGCTAACAGATGCTATGATAATAACTCTTTAAGCTCTTGCTCCAGGAGAGCTTATTTGAATCATCTCATTCATAATGATGAAGGTCATAAATTCTGAGGAATGTTAGAAACCAAAATGCCTGTCATGTCTGTGGCTACAGCAACTAAGTGCTGTTTTTTTTTTTCCTTCTTTTTTTTTTTTTAGGTAGGGCCCTGAAGTTCAAAGAAAATTATCCCTGTAGCTTTTCATTTTATTTGCATGAGGAGCCAACCTGCTGTGTTTAGTGGAGTTCAAAATTTGGTCTAAACAGTCTTTTCAGTATCAAAGCGCCTGCTTGTTCAGTGACACCTGCTTAGCTCAGACTGGGTCAGAGCCAGACACTACAAAGGCATCATGCTTGAAGGGAAGGTTGGTGGTCCTTAACAAACTAAGAAAGACATGCACTGGGGACTTTGAAATGGACCAGGATCCAGATCAGCTTCCCAGAGAGACACTGATGGAGAAAGTGAATGAGAGGGAGACAGAGAAATAAAAATCTGATTAGACAACTCTCCAGCAAACTGCCACTCTCTTGAACTCACTGAGTCTCAGCAGAGCCAAACCTCCTAGTGCAAATATTAAATGTCAAGTGGCATGCCTGTATTCTCACCTGTTTGCCTTCCTCTAATCCCCAAATCAGTTTCTAATTGCCTTAAGTTAGAGAATCATGGGAAAACAGACTCTGTCTTTCTTGCTCTAAAAGTCCAAAGATTTCACATGATGTGTACAAGAGTGCATTTTAATTACATGAAATAGCTATATTTAATGCCAGCATAAATACAATGAGCATAAAAAACAAAAATATACAGAACAAATTTCAGTTAATATAACAGTAAATTAAAATGACCTCATCACTTCTCTCAGCCTTCCTTTTTCTTCTTGTGCAGTAGTGTGAGCGCTGGCAGGTTACTTAAGACCTTAAGTGGAGTGATGAGATTTTTTTTATCTCTAATAAAAATTGCTTTGGGTCATTATAGGATATCTGCATATGTAGTCTGCTAGTAAAGCAGATTCAACCTTTTCTTTGTAGACTTTCCATTTCATTTTAACAGAATCTTGGTAAATGAGGTAAATCTCATTCAAAAAATGCAAACTACAGAAATATCCCAGAAACATTAATGACATTTAGGTTGAATTCAATTCACCAGACAGCTTAAGTCTTGTTATCATATCTATGTAACATAAAGTTTATTAAAACATCTAGATAATTAAGGCACTGTTTGTATTCAGGACTAAAACATTCACACTTCACTTCTCAGTTCAAATGTTACCTGGGCCCAGTGTGCAGAGTTTTGGTTTCTAGTCTGAGGATGTAACTCAGTGGGTAGAGTGACCAATTAGCATGCGTGAAACCTGAGGTTTGATTCCCAGGACCACCTGAACTGGGTGTGATTGTGTCTGTCTGTAATCTCAGCCTTCGGGTAGCAGAGGCAGGAGGATCAGGATGTCATGAGCATCTTCCAATGTGTGATGAGTTTGAAGCCAGTCTGGGTTACATGAGACACTGTCTGTAAAAGGAAAAACTCTTGGGTCCTGACTCAAGAATCTGATGTTTTTCTGAGCTCTGTCCATGATTAGTGAGTTCACAGTGGACAGTTTGCTACATTGATACAGCACAGATGAGGCCCACACTGAATCTCCTTCTGAAGGGGAGATACTACAGTGTGACCATATATCCTGGGCTTTTTGTTCCTTAATATCATCCACAATGCTGCAGCACCGAGAGACAAGGCCCCTGTGAGGTGATTGGCTCATGGATGTACCCTATTGTTTGGAGTGACTTTGATGTTAAAGTGAGAGTGTACTCTGCTGAACTTGCTCCATCTCACCCTGTGATGTCCCAAGACCTAAGAGAAGACCCTTACTGGATATTTCACCAATGCCAGCACCACGGTCTTGGAAATTCCAGTCTCCAAAGTCACAAGCTAAATAATCCTTTACTTGTTATTGATTCCATGGGCTGGGGAGGTCTGTTACAGAAACAGAATGAAATTAAGATGAGAGATAAGATAGCATATTAGAAAGGGCTTGAAGTTATGCCAAAGACTGTCTCTTCATTGGTTACCGTCTTGGCTGTCCTTTGACTGTCTTCCCCGTTGATCATGACCCATTAAGTAGCACCCTTCCCTACGGAGGGGTGCCGGATTCATCTCAGGATTGCTCTGATCGCCCTACTACACGACTAATGAAGCAGCTAGTTTTGTCTGCCAGCTTTGTTATGCACTCTGAATTCAGCATCTGTATTTTTGGTACTATGCCAATCTTAATGAAGTTGTCTTGTTGTTTTCTAAATACCTTTGGACACCTAAGGGCATAATGATGAGGCTCGGGCGTACGATAATGATAAAATGTGGCACAGGCTGGCTGGGCTGTGGTAGCACGAGTCAAGTTTGACATGAACTGATGAGATTTCTTGAAGTCTAATCTCCTTTTGCACTCCTTTAAGATGAAGTGCAGCAGTGGGGATTGCTGGCTTCTTGGCATTGACTCTCAAGAACTACGTGTCTAGGAGACAACATTAATTTGTATTGCATGACTCACACTGAATAAAAACAAGGTTGCATTCAAGAATCATGCATTCCCAGCTAATTAATCGCCCTTGTAAATGTTGGGGTGGATTATTGGTTAGTCACACACACATTTTTTTTTTTTGCGTGTGTTTTTCTCCGAATGAAGGCAGGTGCGACACGCTGGCTCACTGTATAATTTTTCATGCTTGAATCAGCCTTGTGTATTTCTGCCGCTTTCTACACCCTTTTCATTATGCTCTGTCTAAATACTTAACTGTCCAAGTGTGTTATTATCAAGTAAGACTATCCACAAGTATTTCAAAATGATTTAGTTCGCGTCACTGAGTTTCATGGCTTGAAACAAATCTAATCTAATTCCCTTTATTTTAAATACATGGCAGGAGAGACAGTAAGCAACTAAGGAAGTTGCCTGCACCACTCTGTCAAGAGTGGAATTGTGATATTTCCTGAATCTGGCCTTTCATAAGATGGGTTGGAGTACTGTGGACCAAAAGAAGGCAATAGTTTTATACATCCTGTCGTAATTATAAGATAATTTTTGGATAATTAATATGTATGTATATACATATTATAAAATACTATGTAACTGTATATCTAAAATTGAAATTGAAATCTTAGACTTGGTTCAGACTTACCCTTCTGTTCACCCTTAGAAATAAGCACTATATTAAAATGGGTTGAAGTTATGTTACTCTGGCTCAGAAAAATAAAATCATATATCATAATGCCACTTTCAAAGGGGTGATTCTGTTTTAACACAACATGTAAAGTATACTTAAATAGACAAGGGAGGCAAACGGAAGGACAGACTATAGAATCTATCAGAAGAGACATAGCAATGCTTGGATCTCCCAATTTCTAATACATTTTCAGGTTTTTATCCATGTGGAATGTCATTGTGGTATCACTGACTCAGAACGGCACTGTGGTATCTTATCCTACCTTCATTTACCTTTAAAGAAAAAGCACCATCATAAAAATTAGGCAAATGAAATTTGGTTTTAATTTCACTTGATTTAAAAATAAGCCCATAGAACAGCATCCGGAGATAATAGAGCAGTGGCAGGAAGTGGCAGACTGCACTTTGCAGATATATTCATAGTCATTTCCTGTTAAAATAATGTCTTGAAAGTGTATGACTCAAAGTGGTAAGTGAGCAACACCAAGGCAACTCAGGCTGACTTTATACAGCAGCTTCTCCCTATCCATAGAAAATGCATCCTAAGACTCTCAGGGGATGCTAGTCACTGCAGATAGGACTGAATACCATCTGTTTTTTCACCTTATACATAAATATACACACCAAAGCATCACCTTTCTACTCATGGTCAACGTTATGGCATATCTGAATCTTCAGCACTACTGCTGTTGAGTTAATGGACCACTATTTGACAAAGCAAGGGTTTTTTTTTTTTAAATACTAATACTGCTATCATAACAGACAATCTTATAACTGAGATGACTATAAAGTAACGCATAGGGAGATAGCATAGACAGTGTGGATACACTACACAAACTAATGAGTCAACTCTTGGGTAGAATGAAGCCAGATGGCATAGGAGTTCATCATGTTTTCAAGGAAAAATGGATTCAATTTACATTGTGTGAACTGTTTATTTTTGGAACTTTTTATTTAAAAACTTCAAACCACGCTTGACCATGACTGAAAGCATGGAAAGTGCAAACAGTTTTTGAGAGGGTAATGACTGTATCACATTTATTAAAGGGGAAGAGTGTGGCAATTATCATACAGAGGGAAAGAGGTCCTCGGTAGGACTGTGACCTCCAAGCATATATGTGGGCATCCTAATTCACAATACTGTATTTGGAAGACGTACAATGTACCAAAGAACTGTTTTCACCTGCTGAGTTCCTAGAAGGTTGAAAAATACTTAGTGACTTATCTATGGCATCATGCTGGAGAGTGTGAAATTTTGAAATGTTCTGGGTCAGGGAGGAGAGGTTAGGCTGCCTGTGTCCTTCACTTGGTGTGTACATGAGTATGTATATAAGCAACACCACAGTCACTAGTATCCTGCTCACTTTTTCCAAAAGAAACATTTAATGTTTATGAATACAGAATGAAAATATGCTGAAAAAAATCAGCATTATGTTTGAAGAAAGCATGAAGTTGAAATGACCCTTGTAGTGGTATTTATTCCACCCATTACCTTGTGATCAGACTGTCAGGTGGATTCTCTCTGGTCAGAACAGAGGAAGACTTCAGCTGCTTACTTGGTTCTGTATTTGTGAGTGTATTTCCTCAATTTATATCCCAATAAAGTCCCTAATACTCCCTAAGCAGACTCCCATGGATTTTTCGCTTTATTTGGCACCCACCATTGGGCATTGATCTACATAAACCTGAGAAAGCTTTAAAAAGGGGTTCTAAAATGGAGCCAAGAGCAGCTTCCTAGTTCCTGTGTCTCATGCAGGCCTAGGCACAGAGACACTGCAGCATTGGAGCTTGAGCACAGCATGGTAGATTCCCCAGCATACACAGAGTTGTCTCCACGCCTCACAGCAAGCTAGCTGCATGGGGAAGGTTTCTGGGCTACACGTTGCTTGATGGAGGCATAGACCCACTGCTTCCCAGAGTTGGCAGTGAGTATGGCTCCCAGAGCTAGTGGTGAACGTATCTCCATCATGTTGGGAAATGAATGGGGCAGAGTCAACGGTCAAGCCACCACACAGCTTAGCAGTTTAAAGTCTTCCCTGGTCAGAAAACGATTATAGATATACAATAAGACAGATTCTGATGCAATAAACCTCTAAACAATTACAGTGTGTTTAAAAAGATATGTAGGCTTGGGAGAGTAAAGAGAAGGTATAGTCAGTCAAAAAAGAAATACATAGTTTTAAAATAGTAAAATAAAGTCTTTAGAAAGGGGAATAAAGTAATATACAGAAAATGAGCCACCATGTGAAGAAGTGTGTGTGTGTGTGTGTGTGTGTGTTTGAGAACATATTGGGTAATATAAGGCACTTAATAATAAGATTTTTGCCATTGTTTTCTCAATACAAAATTACAGATCATTTTACTTTAAATTATTTTTGTTGGAGTTTATTTTTGTCCATGTGATGAAGTATATTTACATATAAAAAAGAAAAGTGAGAATGAAATTCAATGCCCAAAGTGTAGGCGAAAATTGGTCATTCTTTGTCAAAAGAGGAAGTAATTAGATCTATTTGTAGTTTTCAAAAGGCACCAATTCTTCAGTTTTGTTACTTCAGGTCTAAAGAGATTTCCTTAAGAAGCTCTCGTCACAGGGTGCAGAAATGAGTTTTTGTAAACACACCCCTATGCCCTAAGGAAGTATGGCAAGACAAAGATGGTCACTGAGGAATAAAAAAAAATCATGTAATAGATTAATGATAAAGTTGAAGAAGACTCTATATTTCTTTAAAGCTATCTCTTTTTAAAGGGTATCTGGAATTGTGGATTCTCTGCTTCAATCTGTATTTCTTTGCCTCTGCTTCTGTCTACCCCACATCCCCTTCTCTCTGTCTCTCTCTGTCTCTGTCTCTCTGTCTCTGTCTCTGTCTCTGTCTCTGTCTCTGTCTCTGTCTCTCTCTCTCTCTCTCTCTCTCTCTCTCTGTGTGTGTGTGTGTGTGTGTGTGTGTGTGTGTACATATCCTGCCCTCTTTCTCTCTTTGAATTGTTGTTTTCATTCTGTGATACATTTTTTTGGCATCATTTTTCTGTCTCAGGATCTGTGTCCCTATCTCACAGAGCAGAGTGAGTAAGAAGCAACTATCTTCTCCTATGATGATTTACCCAACAGAACCTTTCTTAAAGTAAGCATGAGGAGAAAGGCTCCAAGCCTACTACAGGTGGTTGGGAGAAGCAATTGGAACCACTAGTTAGCTGTTGAAACTGTTAGTAACCAGGTGTGTTAGAACCCTAGTGACCATTTATCATTAAAATGAATGTAGAGTTGAGTGTGCCACCATGAGGCTCAGGGAGTGATCTAAAGGGGGGCCACCAGAAGGCAAGTCGTAGAGGTTTATGTGTTTCCTGCACATTCTTGTTCCACCTCAGAAGAGATTTATAATAGATTGTACCTAGGGATATAATACTTTAGGGAAGTTAGACTCAAATTATTTGACCAGCTCTGGGGAGACCCTATTCAATGGAATGTAGGTTGAATCCAAAGGCCTGCCATGGCAGTTTAGATTAAGTTGAAATCAAAATGAGAACATAGAACTCATAATGTTAGATTTGTAAGAGTGAAAGGGAAATCACGTGTATTAAGCAAGGTTTTGTGCCTGTGACTGATGCTAGGCTAGATGATGTGGGCATGAGGCTATATATCAACAAAATAAGTTGATTGTTGCTTGGTTTATGGAGACTCTGAGGCTCTGTGGTTTATATAGTTTGTTCGAAGTCAACCAGAGCTCGCATATAGCATGGCTGTCCTTTTTGTGAATGTCTCTATGCTGTCTTCAATTCTCTCTCTCTCTCTCTCTCTCTCTCTCTCTCTCTCTCTCTCTCTCTCTCTCTCTCACACACACACACACACACACACACACTTTCTCTCTTCTCTTCTCTCTCTTCTCTTCTCTTCTTTTCTTTCTCTCTCTCTCCCTGTCTGTCTGTCTCTGTCTCTCACTCTCTGTTTAATATAGGGTCTCATGTACTTTAAACTGGTCTCAGATTCACTAGGTATCCAAGAATGACCTTGAGCTTCTGAATCTGTTCAGTCCTCATAAAAATTGCAACCCTGCCATCAGGCACAAAATATACATGAACTATTTGCACCATCTGAGAATAAATATGTCAAATAATTTACCAACAACAAACCACTCTCAGTCTTAGTTATTATACCTGTTAAGGCTACCTAAGTTATTGTAATGATCCTCCTGACAGTGACTGTCAGCCTACAGGTGAGTCTGAAACCTGTTAAAGAAAATGGATCTGGTAAACAGGCTTGTCCTCCCAACTATTCACCAGGCAGAGGCAGGAGGTCATCTGTTCAAGGTTCTTTTGGTTCAAGGCTTTTTTATGGGGCTACAATACAAGTTTAGGCCAGCTTGAGCACCATAGTCACACCTTATTTCAAGACAAAAAGCTAAAAGAATGGGAAAGGACCGAGGTTATCATGCGATGGCAAGGCTGCATGTCTAGGATGTCTGAAGCCATGAGTTCAAATTACTAGCATCAGAACAATGTTTTAAAACAGACCAGAAAACTCTGAAAATGAGAATTTTCTTGATTAGTTGTTCTTTATAGAAAATGCTTGCAATTTCCTGGCAAGAAAGAAGAAAGCTGAAAATGGAGGAATCTTTGTTTAGAAGTTTCTGCAACACTTAGTTCTGTCACTTTGGATGGTGTAAATTCCTACCATGTTTCCCAACTTTGGCAATGATGCATGTCACATGTGCCTGAAGGAGCTTCTCCAGTGCCAGTGAGGGATGGCAATTAGAGGTTCATGTCATACTTAAGTGAGTGCCATAATGACCTCACCACAAGAGGACCAGTGACCACTTAGAAGACAATCTACTGAAATAAGCTTGTAGATAGTGTAGCCATGCTTAGAAGACAAGAGACTGGCAGCTAAGTTCTACCAGAATTTCACGAAACACCATCTTTAATGTAAATCAGTCCCAAACATTATATAAGTCATATTTTTAAAATTCACTTGTTGGTTTTAAATTTCAATTAATTGGGAGTCTTGTAGTTTACCTGGAAGCCCCATTCCTACGTAATCCAGAACTCACTGGTTAAGTACTAGGATTCATAGTGATTTTGGATCCAACTTATATTCTGAATTTCGCCCATTAATTTTGTTGTTATTTGGGGGGGGTATTGTTTTGCTATGCAACCTACACTGTCTTCAAACTCACAAATTTCCTGTCTCAGTCTCCCGAGTACTGGAATGACAAGTGTGCACCACAATATCCAGCCATTAATAATTATGTTAAATATGAATCTATACATCCTACAGCAAGTGCTCAAGCTTGTAGGAATATGGAAGACTGTGAAAACTATACACTTGAAACTTTGAAAGGCTTAATGTTTAAAATGAAACAAAACACTTTCTCTTAAATACAATATTAAGTTAGCCAGATACTTGAAGCCTGCATGGTGGAGGGATTTCCCAAATCTCTACTCCAGCTCAGAGGTTGATGCATGTGGTTAAAGGCATTCAGAGGTACTTGCAGGTTTACCTTGAAGAGCATTGCCCAAGTGACTCTTAGGATAGACCCAAATTCATCATTTTCTTCCTGGAGTTTTCTATTGCCTCATGTTTCACTAAGTCTGCTTTTACAGATGACATAATTAAATCGTTAATAATGGCTGAGTGACTGCCAGAATTAGACCCTGAGTCACGGGGTGCATAAGCATCAGCCCTCCTGAAGCTTTGAGTTTTCAATTCCAGTCCTGGCACACAGAGCCTTGCTTAACCCAGCTTGAAAGTACACAGTCCTCACACCATAAATCATGAACCTCATTCACCATTGAAGACACACAAAAACCTCAGGGCCTGAGTATTCCATGCAGCATTGAAACCAACCTGGATCTAAAAGAACTGCTTTGCTGAAAGTTTATGGCAGAAACATCCTTCACATCTTAGAGAGAGAGAGAGATGAGAATTCACCATCCCATGAAATTTCAGACTAACTCTTACCAAGGACCAAGCGAAGCAGTCATTTGCCTTCCGCCACTGATAGATTTGTGTTTACTTGGTGAATTTATCTTGTGAATACCCTTTGCTTATGAATTTCACCTTAAATGGAAAAATCCAAACTGGACAAACTAATAGAAATCTAATAGGAATGTTATTATTATTATTATTATTATTATTATTATTATTATTTCTTTTGGGGGGCAGTAATGACTGAACCTAGAGTCTTTTGCATACTAGGCAAAATCTCTACCTCTGAGCTTTATCCAAAGCCCTGAGTGGGTTTTAAAGTCTGCATGTACTTTTATGGAATTTTCAGCTTTCTTCAGTGTATGCTCTTCCCCCTATTGATTATTTTTCTTCACTTCAGAGCATGTGGGAGAAACCCCTGTGATAGTCTAAGTGAGCACAGAGCACCATCTTTTTAAAAATTCAAATACATTAGTTCTCTTTCTGAGGAAATGAATTATATGTCAATAATTTCTTTTGAATAATTTAGTGGAGCATTTCTGGCATTTTATTATATAATATATTTTCAATAAATAGTTTCCTTACTTTGCTAGCCCCTCTCCCATTTCCAAAAGGAATTGGTCCCAGGCTGAAGAGATAGGTCACCTACCTATCTTCATCAACTCTCTGTGGGGCTCGTATTGTTGATAGGAAAGGCTGTGTCATAGGCAACCTCCAGGCTATATATCAAGTTACTCTAAAGCAACCAATCTTCAGTAGTGCTGTCTCTCTAGAGTGTGTGATGGGCTAGTGATAATTTAAAATTAAAGAGAAAGAACAAATGAACTTGGTATGAAAATTTGGGACTTGGGTTTTTCTTTGCATCCATTGCCTCTTCTGACACTGTGACAAATGCACACAAGCAGAACATCAGAAAATAGATACAACTCTCTAATCATCTTATTGCTCAAGTTTGAAAAAATGTGAACGCCATGGAGACACAGACTTTTCTAGATAGTTCAGCATAAGAACCAAATTGCACCAGAAGTCATGTGCTGCTCAAGACCCCAAGTGGCAGTGGTAGGATGGGGGCTCTGCACATGATCGTGACTAGTTAGCTGCACGGGCCAGGCTCCCTGCGTTCTTCTTTCCTTAATTGAGGTCACTTGTTTAATACTGAAGCACTGTTGGGTCCTCATGGCTCCACTCTCTTGGAAGACCCTAGAAGCAGAACCATGAGCCAGCATGATGCCCCCCATGTATGGACAGAGATGGTTATAGTCTCTGAGAGGCTGGTTCTCTGCAGCTACTTCTGTTTGAGGCCACAGGAGGCCATAGTCTGTAATTGCCCTTCCTTATTCATTCCCGGAAGCTTCATCCATAGCACTACAGAATTTTGCACTGGAAGAGTGGGGCAACTGACCCCCTTATGGCTCTTTCTGTATTCTTTGTCTTTTTTTGGCCTTGTATTGAAGAAGGCGATCTTGAACTTCTGATGCTCTTATCTCCAACTCTTTTTTTGAGACAGGGTTTCTCTGTGTATTTTTGGTGCTTGTCCTGGATCTTGCTCTGTAGATCAGGATAGCCCTGAACTCACAGAGATCCACCTGGCTCTGCCTCCCGAGAGCCGGGATTAAAGGCGCTTGCCACCACAGCCCAGCATATCTCCAATTCTTGAGTGCCGGAATTCCTGGAGTACATGAAACACCATGTCTGGTTTTATGCAGTACTGGGGATTGAAGACAGCTTCCTGCACACTGGGCAAACACTTTACCAATTTTTGCTATATCTCCAGCCCTGTTTTTGTCTGTTTATGTGCTTTTTAAACATTATATTGTGAGGAACACTAACTGACACTTAGAGACACATGGCTGTGCCTTGCTAGTAAACACTACTAAAGGAATGTTACATTGCTGCTCAAAGGTCTCTGCCTGAAACACACATAATTCAAGCTCATTAGGAGGTTATACTTGATTGTTACCAGGCTTTATTTCTAAACTGTGAACATCTTACTCATTCAAATTAGCTCAGCTTGAAACATGAGAGGATGCAGTGTAGACCTACTTCCAGCTTGGCCTACCTGCCAAGGCTACTTATTTACCTAAAATTCCTTCCTATAAAATCTGGTTCAGTATTGTTTCCCAGAGTGACATGGAAGATCACTCTATGAAAGGTGGTAGAATTTTTATATAAATAGGTAGGATAAAAACCATGTGAAGGGCAGCTTTCTAAGAGGGACACTTTCTATGCTAAGACAATTTTCTACTTAGGGCATCCTTTGAAAATATTGTTGTAGCATTAACATACCATCAACTAATATAGATCACACTTAGTAACTATTTTTATGTAGATATTTACTCAAAAAATACAGCATGAGTGCTTTCCCTGTCCCTTTTTTTCTTAAAGCCATCAGAGTTTATACAATATTCACTGTACAGATGCCATGAGCTGCACTTACATTCTGCTGTTTACCATTTTGTTTTCAGTTTCCTCCATTGTAGTTATTTCATTTACTTTGCTTTGTGATGCTGAAGATTGAGCCCTCACACATGATAGTTAATCAATACCTCTCAAAGCATGCCCCCTCCCCCGCCCCAACTCTGATCATCTCTGTAGATTCTTACATGCAATGTCTGCAATATCTTAGAACAGTGGTTCTCAACCTTTCTAATGCTGTGACCCTTTAGTACAGCTCCTCATGTTGTGGTGACCCTCAACCATCAAATTATTTGCTTTGCTACTTCATAACCATAATTTTGCTACTGTTATGAATCATAATGTATTTACATTTTGGGATAAAGTGTGCCAAAGGGGTCATGACACAAAGGTTGGGAATCAGTGTCCTGGAGTGTTTATATTCATTTCCTTGTCTGCCTTCAGAAAGTTTATACTCATTTATACTATCAGCAATACATGATAATGAAAACTGGCATTTTTCTTCTATGTAGAAGCACATTGGCTGAATTCCAAGGGCAGGGGTCACCAAACCACATCTGATTGATATTTCAAAAGATCAATAACATTTCAACAGAGTATATATCAGGAAAAAAAATACCTCAAGGGCATTCACTAGCAGCATGCATACACCTCTTTGTTGCAGGGTAGATATCCTCATCTGGAGGGAAGCAGCATATTCTTTTTCTTATTCCAGTGTCCGTTTTTAAAGTAAAGCTTTGACTCTCCATTCCTAGCACTCCCATACTCCCACCTTGTTGCTCCACTCATTCCCCAGTAGGTAATAAGGCCTTAGTACGTGTCACAATAACTTATTTTCTCTGTTTTATCCTAGTTACTTTAACTAAGTTTACTAAATCACAGAGAAATGAAGAAGAAAACTTCACATCCAATTGTTAATGCCATCCAAATCAAGTATTAATGTATATTGAAGGAAACACTAAAATGTCCTGAGATTCCTCATTGTCCAACTAAGTTGACATGCTTCATTCATCTTTTCCTCACAGCAAAACTTACTGCAATTTCACAGTTTTTGACTTTTCAGAGGAACTATGTATAAGTCCTAATGGAGACAAAATAAAGCTGTCTCTCTTTTTTACTCAATGAGTAAAATTCCTTATTTGCCTCAGCGTCACATATAAATAAACAAAATTGACAGAGGTCTAGTAAGCTAGCTTCTGTTTCCTCTTAAAAACCTAGATCATCCCACATCCTTCCATGGCCTCAGGGATTTGCTTGACCTGACTGGGATGTCAACAGAATGAAAAACAGACAGATGGACACAGGGATAGAAAAGATGGGGTTGGTGGACAGGGATCTCTGATAGAGGAAATATAGTACCCTGGAAGCTCAGTGTGTTTATTATATAAAGTTGAATTGGGGTGGGGTTGTTATATACAGATGAAATGGGAGACAGGGTTCATGGCACACAGCTGTACTCAGAAGGCAGGATTAGCTAATCTCAGTAGGAGCAGTCTCTGAGGGAAATCATCAGGCCATGAGCATCCAGAGGGAGAAAACTGTGGTAGATATTTTCTGCACAGACCATCAATATTTATACTTGGATAGAAAGGCTTTACCACTTTCCCATGAATCTGAGGCCAGGGTCCTTGACATGGCCATACCCAGGTGAAAAGCACACATGTATTCAGTACTTCGCACACTCAGAACTTCCCCCATTCTCCACACTTATACTCCCAGAATTCAGATGGATGATATAGTAGGATTGAAAAGATTTACAGAGCACACTGGGCTATGTGCTTTTAAATTCTAGGGCAGCTTGGAAGTGAGATCCTGTTTTAGAAAGCAGAAAAAAAAACCAAAAATACAAGTTCTTATTAAATTATGTAACAAGATAAGTTATGTAGAAAAATTTTTTCACATTTTTTCAATAATTAAATACCCATTGGGAAGAATTACCTATAGAATCTATATGTTCCACAAATACATATTAGTCATTTGTGTTGAATGCTACCTTAACATTTAGAAATATATGATAAATATTATATTTTTTACACTATTATTTCTCCTCCATTCAACTGAGCCAAGGAGTTCAGGTCTTTTCAATATTCATCATCATGAAGTCTGCCACATGATTCTCTTATAGGTCTTTCTCAACCAATTTGCATGTAACCTGCACAGTCAAGAGGCCTTCTTTGATACCAGAGACTTTGGATCAATTTTGCTCAGAGTGATGTGTCAGAGATCACCTCTTTTATTAGTCTGGTGTGAATAGGGTGATAATTATAATCCAGCATGATTGATTTGTATGGGACTCTTGGTTAATTTCTAATAGCTGTGTTACCCTTGGACTGTGTGGAAGTTCTCCAGTTTAGGTCTGAAGTGAAGGAAGGAGCAGTCAGGCAGAACCACAATAAGGCAAATCTTATCATTTTACCAACCAAACCTAACATAGTAACATCCTAGGTGTGCAGTGAATCACACAGCAATAAAACCCCGGCTTTCATCGAACCAAAGGAAAACCTAATGCCATCCACTGATGTTCAGTTTGGTTGTTTGTGCAAAAGATCAGAACTACTCCCAGTACGTCAAAATGAACATACATAAGTAATGACACTCAATATTTTTATTAAATCAATGCTTTAACTAAATTGCATTACATGTAAAAACAATAACAACACAAGTCCAGTCCATAGTGGGGACAGGAGCGAAAGGACCTAACGGCAACTGTCTTTGTAAGCATGCTATAGTTAACTTGAAGCATCTCTCCTAGCCTCTTAGAAGCCAAAGTGACAAAAATGCTTCCTTTCTCTAATGTAAGAAAACAAGCTAACCAGAAGCAACATTTCATCTCTCTGAAGAAGTTTTCACTGTCGTCTTTTATGAAGAACGTTGCCATTGTGAAGGCAACAGAAATATTCATCCTCCATGACCATATCTTAAAGCCGTCTTCTAAAAAGCTGTTTGCGGGTACTGTTGGGCTTCATGATTTCAGGGTGTTTTGTCTTGTTGTACTGTCATTAATCAAAGCATGGCTGGCACATGTCAGTATCTCCTGTGCATAGCTTCCCTTTGCTGTAACAATTCACAAGACTACAGGCATGGAGGCAAGACCACCTGCATCTAAACCTCACCTGTTCCCAGGAATCTGTGCTACCTACAGCATGGCACCAAGCATACCATATGAGAGTGAATTGCTTAGAATGTCTTTGAGATGTAGCGAGCAAGGTATCCATTACCTATCTTTACTATCATTACCAGTTCAGAATCACAGCTATTCTGTTTGTTCAGATAACTTAAAAATAAAAGTGAATTTGAGAGCTACTAGAGATCCACTTGCATCTCTGGTTTTTGACAACCTTGAGATGTTTTGCAGAATTACATTTCATTTGTTCAAATTCTTTTTCTTTCTTTTTATTTATTCTATGTGTCTTTTACATCATGTATCTTGATCCCATTTATTTCCCCATCCCTTCACATCTGCCCCCCCCCACATCCTTGACCCCTAAATAAAATAAAATTTAAGAGAAAAAAGGAAAAAAAATTAATAAGAGAAAAAGTCTCCTAATGACACTGTGCACCCCTCTGTCCGTGTATCTTTACTTGCAAGTGTTCATTGCAAAGAGTCATTGGTCGGGTTCAAGGTCTCTGGTTTCTACTACACTATCGATGCTGGGACCTCACTAGGACTCTTCCTGGACATCCTGTTGTTGCCCTGTGTTGTAGAGATTCTACAGTTTTGGGTCTGTGGGTCAGGTTCCCTCATAGGTGGGGTGGATGTTGGGGAAGGCCAAGTCATAACCCTGGATCTGGGCCTGGGCAGCTGTAGGGTTGGTCTGCCAGCCAGTGCTCCCCTTTCCTCACCACTAGGGTGAGCTCTCCAGCGTTGTCCCAACTAATTCACTTCTTGCAGCCATGAAGGAGGGATGGGGCCAATTCTCTTGCTTTCATACCCTCAGGGTCTACTCTCCCGCACCTGCACCATTAGGGCCAGCTCTATTTTGTTCTCAGGCAAGATCCAGGGGCCATTCTCCTGAGTATTGCAGCTAGCAAGGGGGAGGGACAGCTTTCCCATTCTTATGACCCCAGAACCAGTTCCTCCACCTGTCTCAGGTGTTGATGAGTGGGAGGTGGGGGAGGGATCTCTCCTCCACCCATACTACCAAATGTCAGAGGAGTAATGGGGGCAACTCCCCTTTGATCATAACATTGGGGCTGGATCACTCTCATGTTCGACCACCGGGTAGCTCTGCTGTGCTGCCTAGGCTAGGTGCAGGGCCTCTTTCCTGAGTGCTGTAACTGGTAAGGGGGAGCACTTGGGTCAGCTCTCTCTTCTGTTGTAGGCAGTAAGGGGCAGGGGTAAAGGGGGCACCTCTTACCCTCCCACATCACCACATGACAGACTAGTGGTGGGGGCAGCTCTCCCATACTTACCACTTCAGGGCTGGTTCACCCACACCTCTGCCAACCATGTTGGCTCTATTGTGTCACCCAGGTGAGGTGCAGGGCTGACCTCTCAAGTGTTGCAGCTGATGGGAGGCAGGGACAGCACTCCTGCTCTTGTGACCTCAGGGCCAGTTCTTACACCTGCCTCAGGCACTGATAGGTTGTTGGGGGAGGGCAACTCTTCCCCGATCCATGCCGCCATAGGACAGATGGGGACAGCTCTACCTTGCTCGATACTTTGGGACTGGCTCATCCATACCTTCGCCAAACAGAGTTGGCTCCATTGTACTGCCCTGGAGAGGTGCAGAGCCTGTTCTCCCAAGTACTGCAGCTGGTTGGGGTCAGGGACAGCTCTCCCATCTTATGACCACAAGACCAGCTCTCTCTCTTGTCCTAGGCAATTGCTTCAAATTCTTAATAAAATCTTTCAGGAGAACAGCAATATTCTTGAGGAGCCACTGTGGTGTTTGTCACACCTGTAGAACTCTTCCAATGAACATAAAAAAGTCAGTAAATGAAAAGTAAGTGTACAATGGTGTGCTTTTAAAGGGGAAAGCTAGAAAACTCACAGTCATGGCCAATAGTGGATAATAAAGACCTTTAATGGCATGGGTCTTGTCATGAGCTGAAGTGGGTATATGACAATCTTGGGATAGAATAGATTTTTTTTTTGTTTTGTTCCTGTTTGCTTAGAGGCATCTGTTGGTTTAGAGTTGTCTAAGTATTGAACACTTTGTAGTCAAAATCCCATCTTCTCTCACTAACATCTATAAGATATCATTGTAGTCAATTTCCCTTAAGCACATGTAATGAGTTTGGTCAAAATGGTCAGTTCCTTCAGACCTTAGTTAGATAATCTGAACTTGGCATTTGAAGATCAGTGTTCTTTAATGAGAGTACTGATCAAATGAAAATGAGATCAGTCAGGGTTGAGATGAAGCTGCAGGATACCAAGGGAGACATCTATCCACCTATTGAGACCATTCCTGACTGGGTGAGGTGATGTGTGTATTCATCTGAAAGACTACTTTACTCTTGGCTGCATCATTAGCATGATTAATCATTGTCAGAGACTCGTTCTTTCAACATACATCCACGGAGTACTATTGTGCTCCAAATACTTGTTTATCTGTTTTACCAAAAATTCATCCCAAGGAAGATCTACCATCACTGTGACCATCACAGTCATCTTCATCATAGTAGCCATTAACATTATTTTCTGTGATTAAGGCTACTTCTCATTGTAGTATTGTTCTCACATGAACTAACCTATTTTATCTTTACAACATATAGTGCTGATAATACCATCATGTGTAGAGAACACAGGCATGAAAAACTTAGGTAACTTGTATCTTTCACACAGAACCAGGTTGCCCTGGCTGTTACTAAATTATCATATTTATTAAATGTTGTTTAGAGGATCCTGGAGGCCAGTGAGTGTGGAGAAAAGTATGCAAGCACAGGACAGAGACTCACTCCTCTTGTATATAATTATGTGAGCAGATGGGAGAGGCTAATGACTTTTAATCCCAAGTGCATTAAAGAAGATTAAAGACACCGACAGTCACTAAGGTTCTGTGTTAAAGATTTTATATGCAATACCATACTCATTTGTTTGTGTTTGTTGTCAGGATTCTGTGAGTCTATAAGGCAGACTGCAGGCATGTTTGTGAGTCTAGGTAGTATACCACCATCTGAATTTCTGAAACTTGTCACAGATCTCTTGTGCCAAATCCTACAAGGTTTTGATTTTCCATTTACAGAAGTCACTATAGCCTTTGGAATCACAGCTTCATGGCAGTTTTAGGATCTGCTACTTATTAAGTGTTGATGGACTATCTAGGGACTTTCAGAGTCTTATGTGACATCTTCTCTAACTTACCTTGGAATCTTAGATTTTATTGAGATCTATGCATAAGTCATTATAGAATGGAAAGGGAAATGGCCACATTTAATTACTTTTGGTTTGGAATGAGGAAAGCTAAAGTTGTACAGGTCAATGTAACTTGCAAATTGTTCCATTCACTGTATCATCTTTCTACAGAGATCTGGAGGCACAACGCTGCATTCAGTTTTCCTCATGTTACTTTGATTGTGTTCCAGTATTCTTTCTGTAGCTCTGCTTTATTTCAATTTCTGGCAACTAAACAGAATAAGGTATGGGGACATACTGCAAATATATTAACTCTATTTCCAATATCACGAGAAAGATGTTTATGAAAAACACACACTTTCACAATTCTTTCTGGAAATCGGTAGAATGATATATTTCAAGCTCAGAAAGTTCTTTGTAACATAAGTCTGATCCAGAGTCTGGCTGTTCTTGCCATCACTCAATGCATTTGCTTATGAGTAATTTTTCAGACTATTAGTGCAGTAAGACATTATTTGAAATAGAACTGTCTCAAATAGGCACACATACACAAATCAAAAATCAATATTTGTGTATATGGTACATTGTAAGAAATTATAAGCAAGAAGAAATAATATGAATGTATTACCAAACCAAAAATTATCTGATAAATATAAAGAATTTATCTGTTAATTTTGGGGTAACAAATAAGTTTAAGAAATTCTTTAAAATAAAATTAGATAATGGCTTTTTTTTCTTTTTGAAAAAAGTATATAAATATAGTCTGGAAGATATAAATAGCTTAATTTAGAATTATAGATATTTGAACAACTACACATATTTGAACAGTTGTTCAAAAATTTTAAAGATTGAAGTAATAATAAGAAAATTACTATAAATATGCATAAAGTGGCATGGACAGTTTTATATAATTTTTCTCTTATTGTGCCGAACAATACACTTTTATATTCATACTATATAATTCTGAAATGATGAGTATATAAATCTTATTGCAGCAATCCAAATGGAAAGCATTTTGTACTTATTTACCCATAATGCATCACTCAGAACAAGTTCCAGTCAGTAGAATAAATGGACATTTGAATCTGTCCTTCAGCAGAGTAATGGTGAGGATGGAAAGAGTGATGTGGATGGAACCAACACCAGCAGTAATAAGACAATAGTCCAAGGCAAACAGCTCTCAGGATATTGTTAAGTGGCTCCAGGGAAAGCTATGCTTACCTAAAGCGATCTCCTTAAAAAGATAATGGCTCTCTGGCCCTTGTGACCTCAGGATCAACTCTCCCACCTGCCTCAGGTGTTGTTGGGTGGGTGTGGAGGGCATCTCTCCCCCACCCATGCTGCCACATGACAGATGAGTAACCAGGACAGCTCTCCCACTGCCTCTGCTTGCCACCAGTGGCAATACTCAGGAGAGCGGGCCCTGCACCTCCTCTGGGCAGCACAATAGAGCCAATCCTGTTGGAAGACACATTGGTGAGCCAGCCCATAGCTGTCAGCATGGGGAAGCTGTCCTCATTACTCATCTGTCATGTGGCAGCATGGGCAGGGGAGTGGCCCCCCCACATACACACCCATCAATGCCTGAGGCAGTTGGGAGAGCTGGCCCTGTGGTCAGAAGAGCAGGAGAGCTGGTCCTGCCCTATCAGCTGAAGCACTCAGGAGAGTGGTCCCTACGCCCCTCCTGGGCAACACAGTAGACCTGATTTTGAAGGTGTAGGTGTGGGATATCATACCCTGAGTACATGAAAGCAAGATAACTGGCCCTGCCCCTTGCTCATCACTGCAAGGGGTGAACTCACTTGGACAGTGCAGGAGAGCTCACCCTGATAGTAAAGACAAGGGAAAGCTGGCAGGCTGATCAACCCTGCAACTACCCAGGTTTCATTGGCTTAGGAATGGGTTTTTTAATTTCTGTGTATTTCATTGTTTCCAAGTTTCTCTTGTTATTGAATTCCAGCTTTCATTCTAGTTTATTGAGTTAGAAAAGATGCACGATGCAAGTTCAGGTTTTCAGAATTTGTTCATACTTCTTTGGTGGCCTCTCACACAGAATCTGTTTTCAAGACTATTCTAGATGCTGTTAAGAAGAATGAATATTCTTTACTTGCTGGATGAAATTTTCCATTGGAGTCTTAGCCCACTGGGTCTAGAGTAGGGTATAAACCCATTGTTCTTTTTTCATTTTCTGCCAGAGGCCTTCCTATAACATGTCTTTCTTTGTCCCACCAGTCAACTCCCAAATAATGACAAGGGGACTTCTTATTAACCATGAAAGCTCAGTCTATAGCATAGGCTTGTTCCTATGAGGTTTATTTATGCCTTGGCAATGACCATGATTGCTGTTTCTCAGCTAGACCTTAAAGAGTATGCTATGGACAAATGTGCCCTACATACAATTACCTCTTAATTGTCTTGGGGTTAATTGTTGCTTCCTGACACCTTTTCCATTTTCTACCATGTCAGTGGTAGTCAAGGTGATAGGGAGATGAAGTGTGGGGATGGTTACCTTTGCAATGAGCTTGCCTGAATGGAGTCTGCCTTCTTGAAGACTCGTGTCTTCACCAATCCTAGGTTTGAGCAATACCCCTTCTGGTTTGACATTTCCATGTTGCAAAACTCGTTCTTCTGCCAAGCTGGCACTATTTAGGGGGATACGGGGCATCCTCAGAGCCATATAACCAATATTTTGCAACTTCCCAGAAATATCAGTGATAAGAAAGTCTTTCTTAACAAAATAAATATTATCAGAGTTTGACAGAATATTGAAAATTCACATGAACTTTTAAGATAAAAACGACACTTTAAGAAGACTATGAGCCAGGCGATGGTGGCGCACACCTTTAATCCCAGCACTCAGGAGGCAGAGGCAGGCGGATCTCTGTGAGTTCAAGGCCAGCCTGGGCTACCAAGTGAGTTCCAGGAAAGGCGCAAAGCTACACAGAGAAACCCTGTCTCGAAAAAACCAAAAAAAGAGAGAAGACTGTGAATGTTCATTTTGGTGAAGTTGGTGGTGTACAACTGGGCATTGGAAAGAGATTAAGCACATCTTAATATAAAGGGCACATTTATTTACAGTATGATCCTTCACCTCTCTTTTAGAATCTTGTGTCATGGGCAAAGCCAAGAAAAATAAATGTATATTCAGATTGCCATTGTTGTGACCATAAAACTATATACATTTTAATATTTTATAGAGTATAAAGCAAAGAACAAATAGAAGCTTCTTGAATACTTAATTTAAAATTTTACAAAAGACTGCCTTGGATTCATTTATCTTTATAATGAAAAGAGTAATCAAATATTTCCTGAATGGCAATCTTTAAAGTGTATGTGCATCTGTGGATTTGTGCATATTTTGTTGAACTAGAGTACTTTTCAGAGAAAATTATGTCTCTGTCTTTTATAGTTGATTCTCCGAGTTATAATCCAATAATGAACTTTTATTGTGAATAAACACTAGAACTCAGGGTCTATAACAATTAAAGTGTTCACAGTATATATGAAACTGGGGGCCTTTTTATTAACAGACTGACACTTTTGGAATTTTTTTCTGAAACTCAAAGAAATGGAAAATTAGGAAAACTTTATTCCATGAACAGATGCTTAGAATGCATTTCTCCACTCTAAAGATTGTTTTATTCTTCCATAAATGTTTATACATACCTAAGGCACAGGAAATTCTCAAAAGATTAAGATTTTGTTTAGAAATAGTCTGATTGTTTTATTGGCTTAGCTACAAGAGCTTTTGAAAAACACATGTGGAACATCGAAGTTTTGAAAAACACATGTGGTGCCTCTCAGGGAAGAGCAGGTGCACAGGTGAATCAGTCATCATTCTGTAAGACAAACAGACAGAGCAGTGTATATGCATGGGTATACTGCTTGTGACTGAATACCTTCTGAGAGGATTTTCTTATTCCTTTTTTTTAAATTGCTAACTAAATCCCTCCTTTCTCTGTCTTTTTGCAATTCTGTCTTTCCTGAGCAGACAAATACTTTTTAAAACAAAACTACCTTTATTCTGTCATGTCTAGACCAAGAATCTGTACAAGAGAAGTCCCTGTCCCTATCATTTCAGGGTCACACAATTCTGCCTGCATTTTCATATGTAGAGTGTTTGTTGTCTTTGTGTTTTTCAGTATTTTCCTACTTACAGTTCTGATTTAGGTCAATGATATAACTTTTCTTAGTTATTATATATATATATAAGCTAATATATATTATATATAATTTATTATATATATAAGTTGTTATATATATAATATATTAGCTTAGATTCTCTAGTATATTATGTTTTTATCTTAATGGTATATTGATGGAGCACATAAGGGCTTCAGATCAATAGAAATGACAAATATCACTCAAACACCTGCCTGATACAGTATGGCAGGTGTTTGAGTGATATTTGTTAAGGGAAAATATAGGCCATGATATCACTTTTGGTGAAGTAAGAGAGATGTGGTTGCTGGTCCTTGGTCCTGCCACTGGATTTCCCCTTACACAGTGACCCTGTGACTCTGAGCTCAGGAGGACACTTCAGAGCACAAATATTCACACTCATTATTCAGCATTAGTAAAAAATGGTAAAATTTTTGTTGTTGCAACTTTCTCATTTATAAAGACAAGATAAACATCCACCTCAGAAATTATTAAACAAGTAATATATGCAAAATATAATAAACTGGAAACATGTAAGTAGCTTAGGACACAGGAAAGTGGGTTCATGGATCAGTGTTGATAGGTTTTCCTTCTTTCTGGAGTCTACATTGCAGAGTCAGGGAAAGCAAGAATGAAGTGTAGGTCAGGATACCATCGTTTTGATATTCTAGCTGTGGTTCCAGTCAGGAAAACTGGGTTCTCCTGAAACTTTTCCCCAGTTCTACTCACTGTTCATTAAGTAGCAGATATGTGCCGCAAGTCAAGAACTTCCAACAGACTCTACAAACTAAGGCAGAATTCACTTGATGAGAGTAAAAACCTGCCTGTCACAGATAATGACATCAATTCAAAGACTGTTTTCATGCAGAGCGTTTTTAGAATCTTGATGTTGTAAATCTTAGCTAATGATGAGCATTGGCTACATGAAATATATTTTAATAATGATAAAATTAGAATAAGACCATCTACTCAGCAGAGTTATCCCAAGCATCAATTAAGCTAATTAAATTAAATAACATTGACCAGAGAGTCTGCATTTCAGTCTTTCTGAATCCTAAAAGCATAGTATGACTCAGTTCCAAGTTCAATTATAAGAAATAACTCATGCCAAGGCTCTCAACTTGCTGCATACAGTAGGGTTGTGGAGCCCTTTCTGGTCTTGACACTGTCCTGACTCTGTTTCTTCTAGAGAGCTCTTCTGGAGGGGATATAAATGCAGGTTGTGGTTGTTGTGTAAAAGTGATCAATAGCTTTACAGAAGTTACCAACTTTCTCTTGCCAGGCAGCAACCAAATGTACATAGGCTACCTGCACTCTTGAAGCTTTCCCAGAAGATTCTTGGGGAAAAAAAGATGAAAAAGGAAAACAGTGCTTTCCTGGGTAAGGATGCATAGAGCTTTTGGAAATAGTCAGCCAGAAAATTATGTAAGAGCCACAAAATGGGAGTAAATACAGTGCTTTTGAGACCATGACAGGAAAGATTGATTTCTTCTCTGGACAAAGGACAGAGCAAGAGGTTTTCAGAGCTGATGAGCAAGTATTTTAACAATGAATAATAAGCAAAACATTTGCACTGGTTTAGTGTGGGTACTAGCCACTTTGCCACCCAATTGCTTTCTACAGAATGTTCTAAGCTCAGTGTCCTAAATTTCATGACACTCCTGTGTGTACTCAGGGCAAGTCTCTGCTAAGACCACAGGTCCTCCAGAATCTCCCCTCCAGGTTTTCAGAAGATGGAAATCACTGAAGTGTTCAGACAGTAGCAAATGTCTATTTGATGTCTTACAGAAAGACTCGTGTAACACAGGGTTTCATTCAATGGCTTATACTGGGTGAGAGACAATGGCCAAGGGACTGGGATAGCACAAAGGCTAAAACTTTGACATTGGAAGATTCGTGTTCAAAATTAGGGAGCTGAGCCTCCAAAGGGCAAATCATGGAAAACATTACAAAATTTCAAGCAGGAAAAAACATGATTAGATTTCAGTTTTACTAGGAACACCCTCAACAATAAGGACAATGATGCTAGGTAAGCAAGGCAGGAGGCAGGGGAAACAAGTCTGAAGTTTACTGCACTAATTTGGTCTGGAAATGATGATGTTTGAATACAAGCAGTGGTAGCCAGCCCTGACCAGGATGGTTAGGAAATTGTCTGCTCAGTGGGAAACAGTGGGTCTTGCTGAAGTGCAGGGGTTTCTTAAAGGGGGGGGGAGGAGAGAAAGACATGCTTTGCCATTGTCAACACAACCAGCCCAGTGACACCAAACAGTTTTCCATCAGTTTCTCTGACAGCTCGGCCTCGCCTAAGCTGATGGTCATGCCCGATGTGACAACATTTACATTGGAGCGCCACACCACTGTAATTCCAGTGTTTTTAAACGTTGGGTTTAAAGTTTGTGCTGGCCGGTTTCCCTCGTTTTGGGTTTGGTTTGTTTGGCTAGAAAGCGGCATATTCAGACAGGCTTACATACCAGTCCCAGTAAAGACAATCTTGGGCTTTGCACTTTCTGTAGCTCAACAAACCAGAGATCCCAGGTAGACAGCCAGGGATTACACAGTGACAAGCTGGCATGAGGTAGAAGCTTGGGAATGAATGCGGCCTCTTTGGCAGACTCCTGGCATATGAGAGTGAGGAAAATGGCGTGTGCAGTCAGGAAATGTCCAGGCCTGATTCTGCCACTTGCTCATTTTTGCCTCTTGGGAAACATATGTCAAATTAAGTTTTTGGGTCCACTGAAAAATGGTTCAGTTTTGTACCATAAACCATCTCCCCCTCACTTTCTTCTTACTTCTGTTTAGTTAGAAAACTTTCATGGGCAAAGACTATTTCTATTTCCTGCCTAAATGTGCTTACCTTCTTGTCTTGAGTAATGTAGACTTGTTGAAAATTTAAAATATACTTCTGGATATGTAAAAGTGCATGTCATTACTGGCTTAAATAAGAGAATTACTGGCATCTGATAATTTAATGAATCTTTATTTTTCCTGGAACCAAAACACATAGATGTTGTAAAGGAAATGATTATAAATGTTTCGTTAAAAAGAAAATCTGGTAATCAAGTATAATCTACAATGGAGAGTGGTACATACAGCTTAGTGGCCTGGAGAGGCATAATGTCTTTCTGCAGAAAGTGATCTGTCATAAAAGAAACAGCCAGCAGTTATCACCTTGACAACTCTAGTCCAGGGATGTCTGCACCTAATATATGGGCTCTCTACCAGCTAGGCAGCTTCCGTAGCCCTTTTATTAGATGGAGAGAGGGGACCACTCACTTTATTCTACTGTATTAGGATGAGTAAATAAAACAATGTACATGAAGGGACATTGAAAGTTTAATACTAAATACAAATATTTATTATGAGTCTCGTCACAGGAGACATAGAATTTCCATTAGGGAGAAGAGCTCTGAGGAGGTTTTAGGGAACTGTTTCATGACACCATTTTCTCTACACACATAGAAATTGGAGTTTTGACTCTTAGATGATACAAATGGCTAACCTTGCTTCTATTGCCCAAGGAAAGACATTCGTCTCACTAAGGGAACTGGATAATGACGCTATAAAACATACTTGCAGACAGGTCTAGTGAGAAATATGAAACTGAAAATGGACACAGAAAATTATCCACTGCAGCATAAGATAGTTGCTGTGAAGATGGGTATGGAGATATTGATCTAACTAAGAATGATATTTAAATTATTAGAGTGCCATACATATGTATATGTATGGTATACATGTGTACAAAATGGCATGTCCATATATATATTTCTCTATATGTGCACATAACATATATAATGTGGTAAAAATGATTTACCATTTATTTGAGACATAACCACAGTTTACAAATGTGACCTTGCCCAAAGAATAATAATTAAATTGGGATGATTTGATTATATTCTTAATGTTAAGAGGTATTCTGTTCATTTGATAGATAATTTGATATCCATAGAAAAAACTGAGGCTATTTCACTTTGCAGTCAATACTCAGAAGGGATATGAAGATTTATTGTTCCACAAAGGTCTTTCCTTGTTTTTTTATATGCAGTTCAATTTCAAATGTTGCCTTTTTCTTCACCTGCAACAGGCTTTTTCCTCAAAAACAAAGAGTAATG
>CABHPQ010157690.1:3865-18500 GCA_902168405.1 Peromyscus aztecus
TTCCTTCCTTCCTTCCTTCCTTCCTTCCTTCCTTCCTTCCTTCCTTCCTTCCTTCCTTCCTCCCTCTCCCTCCTTCCTTCTTTCCTTCCTCCCTCTCCCTCCCTCCTTCCCTTCCTTCGTTCCTTCCTTCGTTCCTTCCTTCGTTCCTTCCTTTGTTCCTTCCTTCCTTCCTTTCTTTTTCTGAGATAGGGTTTCCTCTGTGTAGTCCTGACTGTCCTGGAACTCACAGACCAGGTTGGCCATGAACTAATGTGCATCCATCTGCCTCTGCCTCCAAGTGCTGGGACTAAAGGTGTACACCACCAGGCCCGGGGATTTGTGTTTCTTTTGTTGTTGTTTCTTTGTTTGTTGAGACTATTCTGGATGGGACTGATTCCCTGATTTCATTCTCATTGTGTTTGTTTTTCATATATATAAAGACTACTGGCTTCTATATGTTTATTTTGTGTCTCAATACTTTGCTGAAAGTATTGACCATTTCCAGGAGTTTTTTGGTGGAGTCTTTGGGACATCTTAAGTATTGTATCATATCATATGCAAACAAGAATAATTTAATTTCTTTTCTTCTCTGTATCCTTTTAATTTCCTCCTTTTGTCTTATTGCTCTAGTTAGGGCCTCAAGCACTGTATTGAAAAGGAGTTAGGGTAAGTGTCATTTTACCAACTGAGCTATGACTACATTCCCAGACGTCACTCTCTTCTCTCTCTCTCCCTTTCCTCCTACATTTATTTACTTTGTGTTGGGGAGGGATGTGTGGAAGCCAGGGGGTAACTTGCAGGTGTCAGTAATTTCACCAGCGTGTGGGTTCCCAGCATCAGACTCAGGTCTGCCAGGCTGAGTAGCGAGTGTCTTTACCTGCTGAACCCCGTGCCAGCCCAAGCCCTCTACCCTTCCCTCCCTCCTCCACTCCTCTCTTCTCTCTTGAGATGAGGGTCTCATGTAGTGCAGGCTGGCCTCGAACTTTCTATGTAGCTGAGGATAACCTCCAGCTTCTGAGTGCCGCGATCGCGTGAGTACGCCATGACACACAGCCACGGTCACTTAGTTTTCTGCTGGAGTTAGCCAGCGTCAGTTCTTCCTCATGGCTGTCCTGCCCCACCTCCACACCTAGGAGTTCCTTCTTCCTAAAGCACAGAAAGGGTAGACCTCTTCATTCTCCGATCTCTGCATGGTTAGCATGGCTCCCCCCCTGAAATCCAAGCCTCCACCAGGCTAATGCCAACCTGTCTTTCCAAATATGTCTTTGTTTTCTCTACCCTAAAAAGTCTCACACTCAAGCCAAATTGGCTCTAGATGGCTTGGGCATCACCAAAATCATAATGGGATCTTCCCTTAGGATAGCCTGATCTCTAAGTGGTCTCCATACACCGAGCTCTTGACTACATCTGAATATAAGGATTCAATTCCTGTTTCGTTTGGTTTTTGGCTAAAACATTTTATGGAAAAATACAATATGTTCAGTTGTATTTTCTTGTCCACATGTAAGATTATAAAGTTTTTACCCCGGTCTTTCTTCTGGAAGAGCAGCTGCACTTAACCACTGACCCATTTCTCCAGCCCCCTCCAAGTTTTTCGTTAATAACTTAATTAATTTTATTTCATGTGCATTGGTGTGAGGGTGTCAGATCCCCTGGAACTGGAGTTATAGACAGTTGTGAGCTGCCATGTGGGTGCTGGGAATTGAACCCGGGTCCTCTGAGAGAGCAGCCAGTGCTCTTAACTCCTGAGCCATCTCTCCAGGCCCCCTCCCAGTTTTGTTTGTTTGTTGTTGTTGTTGTTGTTCATACAATATATTCTGATCATGGTTTCCTCTTCCCCAACTCCTCCTAGATCTTTTCCACCCTCTTGACCCATCCAACTTCACACCCTTCTTTCTCTCACTCTTTAGGAAGCAAACAAAACAAATTAAAAATAAAATAAAACAAAACCCAAATTGGAATTAAAAAAAAAAGCAAAGAAAAACAGAACAACAACAAAGAAAAAAAAAGAAACAAAAACAAGGGCTGGAGAGATGGCTCCGAGGTTAAGAGCACTGCTTGTTCTTCCAAAGGTCCTGGAGTTCAATTCCCAGCAACAACATGGTGGCTCACAACATCTGTAATGAGATCTGGTGCCCTCTTCTGGCCTTCAGGGATATGTGCAGACAGAACACTGTATACATAATAAATAAATAAATCTTTGAAAAAAAAAAAGAATGAAAAGCAAACACAAGAAAAACACACACAAAAATCTGTAAAAACACAAAACCAGAAAACATGATACATAAGCAAAAGACCAGTAAGGCAAGAAATGTCCAAACAAAGCAGCATGAGACAAATCTACAGAACACCACTGCGTTCACTTTGTGTTGACCATCAACTGCTCAGCACAGGGTCTACACTTACGTGCGGTTAATGTATTCAGTGAGACTCATTGGAGAAAATGTTTCCTGTGCAAGCAGGTGTCAATGGCAGATAGCTTCTTGGTTAGGAGTGGAAGGGGGTGTCCACTTCCGCCTCTCAGCGCTGAGGCCCTGTGTATGCTGCCACAGGTCTCTGGGAGTTCATGTGTTCATCAGTCCTTTTGTTTCTGGAAGACACTGGTTTTTGGAGTCATTCATCCCCTTTAGCTTTTCTTTGTTTGTTTTATTTTCTAAGACAGGGTCTCTCTGTGTAGCCTTTAGCTGTCTTGGAACTTGTTCTATAGATCAGGCTGGCCTCATAGAGATCTACCTGCCTCTGCTTCCCCAGTGCTGGGATTAAAGTCTTCCCCGGCTCTTACAATCCTTCTACCTCCTCTTCTGCATAGCTCCCAGCACCCCGAAGGCAGAGTGTGATGGAAACTTCCCATTGGGTCTCTGTGCTAGCCCCCATCTACTGCAAGCAAAAGTCTCTGGCCACTGGGGGTCCCTGGTAGAAAGTGTCTCTAGGCATCTGTGGCTGACACAAGGAACAGAGATGGGCTAGAAGGGAAGGCTGGGAGAGTCCCCACTAAGAGGCAGTCTCCAGGAGATGGAGGTAGGATGGGAGAGGGACCACCCGCAAGCAGAATGTTACAGGGCTGGAGGTGAGACTGGAGAAATCAGAATGGAGGACCGGAAGGATAGTGAAAATCATTTGGCAGAGGCCTGTAGACTGAAGTTTCTCAGTCCAGCCCAGTCCCGTCTAGGCAGTAGCTGTTTTTATAAAATCACTCAGAGGCTTAATATTAATTACAAACTGTTTGGTCTATGACTCAGGCTTATTGCTAGCTACCTATTACATCTTAAATTAACCCATTTCTATCAATACATTGCCATGTGGCCATGGTGTTATCGGTCTGTTGGCATGTTGCTCCTTGGGCAGCGGGCTGGTGTCTGCTCTGACTCCACCTTTCTTCTCCACGTATCTTTGCTTGGATTTCCTGCCTGGCTATAGCCTGTCTTGCCATAGGCCAAGGAAGCTTCATTATAACCAATGATAGCAACACAATCACAGCATACAGAAAGACCATCCCACAGCACTTCCCCTTTTCTGTCTAATCAAAAAGGAAAGTTTTCATTTTAACATAGTAAAATTACATATAGCAAAAACAGTTATCAAACAAGAATTACAGTTACAATATCTAGTCTATTTGTATTTGGCAAAATTAAAGAAAATATTCTATCATCAATCCTATTTTTATATCTAATTTTATATCTAATTTATCATTTATTATAGCTAAGGAAAACTATAATTATAACTATCTAATTTTCAACTGCATCAAAGACCCCAGAAAGATATAATATTACCTAAGTAAACAGTAAGTGCATTGTAAGCAACTTCAAAATTCTAGAAATGACAGAGATATCTGACTGCCTAGACAGTTACCCAAAGTTCTTCTGTAACATTGGGGCATCCATCTTCAGCCTGCAGGCCTAGAGTATCTCATACCTTTTAGTGAAACAGGAAATTTGAAGGACTTTCTGTCTAACAGCAAAGTCCATCAGTCGCTTTCCTCTGTGTCCTGCAGAATGTCTGGCAATTTCTTCTGCAAAGCATGAAGGACCATCCTGTCTTGTTTTGGCATAGTTCAATGGTCACCTTCCTATGGGTCCTGTATGTCCAGTTTATATAGCATACTGTCAAGCAGTCCAGGCAAGAGCAGTTCCTTGCCCAAATAACTAGCCTTTTCTGTATTGTAAGCAAACTCCATAACGAGTTTCTCTGATGCCCATTGTCCTCTTTGAAGTCATTGGTGCTGCCAGGAGCAGACATGTCTCAGTGTCCAGAAAAGTCTAAGTTCTTAAAACATTTTAAATGCCATATTTTGTAGGTCTTTGAAATATATCTCTGCATATATATAAAACCTAACTAACATAACTATAAGTTTGACTATTATAGATGACTATTAATTTGTATTAACTATACACTACATTTTTAAATGAGCTGCATAAACATAATACCCTAAACAAGAGTAGAAATATACATATAGTATGATAAAATTGGCCTTAAATTTGTATCAATAAAACAAATCCATATCAATGTAAAGTATTTTGAGATTAACAGTTGTTTTTTTGGATGAAAGTAGATTCAATAATCTATCTTTTTTTTATTATTTCTATATCATATCCCCTTTTTTATTTAGAAAGACATTGCATTTATAATCAATCCCATTTAAATAAAAACAAACATTTATAAACAATATTTTGGGAATTTGGGTGTAGCTTTTCATACTGCTTCCTGCTGATTGGGGGCACTGGCAATCTTATGGGGATCCTGAGAAAATTTAGAATTATGGTCAAGTCTTGACTGTAGTAGTCTGTGAGGCTACACTGTCTCAGCCAGTTGCCTTGAAGCTGTTCTGGATGTTGGATTATCTGTGCCATAGAGCCCATTGGAGACCTCTCAGGGGGGTCTTCCTTGATGGAACCATATTAACCTAGAAGGAATCCACAGCTTCTCATCTTCTGTGGAAACAAAAGCAGAACCTCTTTTCCAAAGCAACACATCCTTAGACCCAAATTTGGATATCAAGATACCTTTTAAGATACATATGTTGGTTTAACTTGGTGGTCCCAAGAATCAAATGTCTCTCTGCAGTTAAAAAAATTCCCAAACAACACAATAAATACAGTATTCAGACTCTCTGTGTATTTTCCATCTTTATGTGGCTTTTTAAAATTCTATTTCTTTCTTAAGGACTATCCTTTTTCTTTTCTCTCCCAAGCCTACATATATTTTTAAACACTGTAACCTGTTTAGAAGCTTTTTTTTTCCCATCTGAATCTGTTTTATTGTGTATCTGTAATCCTTTTTCGACCAGGAGAATTTTTTTTGTTTTTTGTTTTGTTTGTTTGTTTTTATTTTTTAAGGTTTATTTATTTATTATGTATAGTGCTCTGTCTGCACATATCCCTGCAGGCCAGAAGAGGGCACCGGATCTCATTACAGTTGGTTGTGAGCCACCATGTGATTGCTGGGAATTAAACTCAGGATCTTTGGAAGAGAAGCCAGTGCTCTTAACCTCTGAGCCATCTCTCCAGCACCCAGGAGAGTTTTTAAACTGCTAAGCTGTGTGGTAGGACAGAAGCAGCAGCTTGGCTGCTGGCTCTACCACGCTTGGCTTCTCAACACGGCACAGGTACCAATTACTCAAGCTTAACTCCCCAATTCTGGGAAGCAATGTTAAGTAGCTTGTAGTTGTGTTTTTAAGCCCGTGGCTGTGTTCTCAATCCCGCAGTCAGCAGCTGGGAGAAGCAGCCTGTGGGAGAGACTGTGGAATCCACCATGATGCTTAGCTCACGGCAGCTGGCGGCCAGCTCCACCTCGCAGGCAGCTGTCGGGAGACGCATCTCTGCGCTGCTGCTGCTGCTGCTGCTGCTGTTGACATGAGACTGCGAGACCAGGAAGCCCAGCGTGACTCTGCTTCTGTGTGTTCAGAATCTATTTTAAGCTTTTTAGGTCTACTTGGATCCATGCCAGACGGTGGGCGCCAATTGTAGACCAAAGTTTCCCAGTCCAACCCAGTCCTGCCTGGGCAGCAGCTGTTTTTATAAAATTATCACTCAGAGGTTTAGTATTAATTACAGACTGTTTGGTCTATGGCTCAGGCTTATTGCTAGCTACCTATTACATCTTAAATTAACCCATTTCTATTAATCTATATATTGCCATGTGGCCATGGTGTTATCGGTCTGTTGGCACATTGCTCCTTGGGCAGTGGGCTGGTGTCTGCTCTGACTCCACCTTTCTTCTCCCTGCATCTTTGCCTGGATTCCCTGCCTGGTTTAACCTGTCTTCCCATAGGCCAAAGAAGCTTCTTTGTTAACCAATGGTAGCAACACATATTCACAGCATACAGAAAGACCATCCCACAGCAGAGTCCCTGCCTGGTGTGGCCACTGGGCTTCTGGGTGCACGGTGTTTTTAGGTGTTGGAGGCTGACATGAAGGAATGGAGCTGGGCTGGAAGGGAAGGCAAAGAGGGGCTGCAGGGTGGAGCTAAGCTGGGTTTGCAGGAGAGAACGTAGAATCTCCAGGGAGTAGAGGTAGGCTGGGAGTTATGATGTGTTTTTAAAAATTGCTGTCATGAGCTGCTATAGGAAACAGAATTAACATAACAAAATTGTAATGGCTGACCTTGGCTATCAACTTTTGACACACGTGAGAAGAGAGAGCCTCAGTGGAAGGATCGCTTCCATCAGATTGGCTTGTGGAGTGTTTCCTTGGTTGTTAAATGATGTAGAGGGCCCAGCCCACTGTGGTTGGCCTGTCCCCTAGGCCGAAGAACAGGGTTGCATACGAAAGCAAGCTAAGCAGGCCAAGCGAGCTCGAAGGAGCAAGCCAGAAAACAGCATTCCTCCATGGTTTCTGCTTTCAAGCTGCTGCCTAGAGTTCCTGCCGTGGCTCACTTCGATAATGAACTGTAACTTGTAAGATGTAGTAAACTCACTCCTCTCCAAGTTCCTGTACGTCATGGGGTTTATGATAGCAACAGAAAGCTAACTAGGACAAAACCCCTATGAGCATCTCAAAGATACAGATTATGCTTTATTCATCTTTATAGACAAGAACCAGAAATGGTCCTTGAGAACTACTGTTAAGAGGTTTTTGATTTTTGTTGAGTTTTTCTGTTTGTTTGTTTATTTGTTTGTTTGTTTCTTGAGATAGGATTTCTCTGTGTAACAGCTCTGGCTGTCCTGGAACTCACTTTGTAGACCAAGTTGGCCTCAGACTCACTGAGATTCACCTGCCTCTGCCTCCCAAGTGCTGGGATTAAAGGCATGCACCACTACACCTGACTTTGTTTTGTTGTTTGAGACAGGGTTTCTCTGTGTAGCTTTGACTGTCCTGGAACTTGCTCTATAGACCAGGCTGGCCTTGAACTCACAGAGATCTACCTGCCTCTGCCCCTGCATGTTGTAGTAAAGGCATGTGCCACCACCACTGGATTATTGTTAAGAGTTTTACAGAGAGCTGGGGAGATTGCTCAATGGTTAAAAACACCTTCTGCTCATTCAGGGGAACTGGGTTCAGTTCCCAGCATCCATATGGCGGCAACCACCAGCAATTCCTGTTTCCAAGGATTCAACACCTCTTCTGGCCTCTGCACAGATATATGTAGGCCAAAACATCCATACACATAAGCTAAAAATAAATAAATCTTTTAAAAACGAAGTTCAGGAACTGTACTTCTGTACAGTGTCAACAATGATAGTTTTAATTTTTACAAGGACAATATAAAGCATAAGGGCAGGCATTAAAAGAAAACTCACGAGGAAAATAAATACACGCTGGAGTCATTTTTCCAGAGTTGATTATAAATTTTTGAGAAATGGGCCAAAACTGTGGCTAACATGGGACTTAGAATAGCTCTGATTACACACACTGGGCATTTGTGGCACACCTTTAATCCCAGCACTTGGGAGGCGGAGGCAGGTGGATCTCTGTAAGTTTGAGGACAGCCTGGTCTACATAGCTAGTTCCAGGACAGCCAAGGCTACAAAAAGAAACCCTGTCTCAAAAAACAAAAACAACAACAACAAAAAAAAAAGAAATAGCTATGATTACAATTTTGTAGGAAGTTAAACAATCTATAATGCAGGCTAGTCATCTTCCATTAGCGTCATCCCTATTTATAAAGGAATCGTTTGAAAGATAATAACAGGTAGACAGGAAACCTTGACTTTGTTAAGGCTCAATTTCTTTTGTAGTTAAAAACAGAAAATGGTACCAGGAAATGCAAGTAATCATCCTGGTTAAATAGAGATCTTTTGTTTTTTTAATTTTTAAAAATTCATATATGCATGTGCCTATGTATGTGTGTATCAGTGTAGACCTTCACATAGCACAGTGCATGTATGGAGGTCCTAGGAGAACTTTCTGGAGTTATTCTCACCTTCCACTTTGTTGAGAAAGGGTTTCTCTCACTGTTTCTACCACTTGGCCATGTACTATAGGTTAGCAGGCCTGAGAGCTCTTGGCCTATTCTTCTGTCTCTGCCTCCAATATCTTTAAGAGTGCTGGGATCACATGTATGCCACAGCATCTGGCTTTTTATGGAAGGTCCATGGACGGAACTCAAGTCCTCAGGCTCGCACAAGTGCCTTTAACCACTGAGCTGCCTTTCTAGGCCACTCTTAAGTGTTAAGCCAGTTTGCTTCCAAAAGCACAGCAATATTGTAAGAGCACCTCTTTAAACAGGGGACTAAATTCCAGCTCTCTACCAGAGTGTTGAATTGTGTGTGTGTGTGTGTGTGTACACATGAGTGTATACCATAAGTGTGCAAGCTGCCCATGGAGGCCAGAAGAGGGTGTTGGCTCCTGTAGCTGGAGCTCCAGGTGGTTGTGAGCTGTCTAACATGGGGTCAGGGGACCAAACTGAGGTCCTCTGAAGAGCAGGAAGAGCTCTTAGTGGCCAAGTCATCTCTCCATTCCCCAGTGTACTGAATTTTGACTTTAGGAATTATTTTCAATACTGGAGATTGGACCCAGAGGCTTGCACACTCCAGAAAGATACTCTCCCACTGAGAGTCATCCCAGCTCAACCTTAGGAATTCTAATAATTTTAATCACTATCCTCCACAAACTTGGCCTGACTTACTCAGACTTTCTGTGATGTGTTTAAACCTCCTGGTTTTGCCCTCATCTTCCTTTTTCTAATTTGGAACAATCTAGTAATTTTACCTGAGGAAAGAATCTTGTTTTACCATACAAAATCCTTCCTTAGAAACTCCACCCCTTACAAACTATGTATCCCTGTACATTGATTCGTCCCGTTTCCTTTCTCTACTTGTTGGTCTCCTCTTGCTTTGTTTCCTTCTGTCTTGTGGTAGGGCAGCATAACAAACAAATGTACCGTCTTACTAAAAGAATCCAAATCACACTTATAACAAAGTAACAAATTAAGATTACCTGTTACACACTGTTTACACATTGTTACACTCCAGCTTCTTTTTTTGTGCTAGGACTTAAGCAGACTTTATTTCAGCTTAGATTATTTTTGCTTTTGTTTGTTTGTTTGTTTGTTTTTTCAAGACAGGGTTTCTCTGTGTAGTCCTGAAGGCCCTGGAACTCACTCTATAGACCAGGCTGGTCTCGAACTCACAGAGATCTGCCAGCCTTTGCCTCCTGGGTGCTGAGATTAAAGGCATGTGTCGCCTTAGTGCAGGGCTGCTGCTTAGATTTTTAAAGACTCTCTTACTTATTTTTTTTTCTTGTGGTCCCACATGAATCTAAGGATTACAGAATGTTATATTTCATAATCAGTTGGTCACTATTACCAAAGCTTCCAGTGGCCTTGGACAGTGAACTCTCTGATATAAACAAGAAAGCAGAAGGGAGAGAAAATCCACAGAGCTGAAAAATCTGTATATGTTAACTCTGTTAGTTTTGTATGAAGAGGCATCTGTCTCCCCGATGAACTGGAGTAGATAATAAATGGCTACTATTCTCCAGAGAGCAAAGGAGGAAAAGGGCAGAGAGAGCTTATCCTATCGTGCAGATTGGGCGGAGACTTGCTGTGGGGTTTAGAAGAAAGGGCAGAGAGAAGTTATCCTATCGTGCAGACTGGGCGGAGACTTGCTGTGGGGTTTAGCCCTAGCAGTCTGGACCCGGAGACTTTGCATGTTCATTTAAATACGTATATAACAAAGAGGCTCTAAATCTAATATTGACACAGGTTTGGTACTCCAGGACTTTAGGGCCAGATTAAGTTTTCTCCCGTCCTATTTTAGACAAATATTACAGTAATTACTCTATTACTGTAATTTCGAGTGCAGTCTCAAGGAGAAACAAGATTTGCCACCCTTTTTCCTCCTGAGATTTATTTATTTAGATGAATGTTCTGTCTGCATGTACATCTGAATGCCAGTAGACAGCATCATACCCCATTACAGATGTGAGCCACCATGCAGTTGCTGGGAATTGAACTCAGGACTTCTTGTAGGGAAAAGGGGCTGGCTAAAGAAACCCACCCTGACCCTGGAGCCCAGAACTAGGGAAAGATGGCTCAGATCAGGGCAGAAAGAAACACAGCTTGGCTCAGATCAGAGCCATCTCTGCCCCTGGCCAACTGACCTGTGAAACCAACCAATCACAGAGCAGGAAAGTAGAACCCTGGCCCCGAAGCCCAGAAAGGGAAAGAAACACAGCCTGGGTCTGGGAACTGAACCAGAGAAATGAACACTTTATCCCCAAACCCAGAACCTAGGAACATGCCCTGACTCTGAAACCAGTACCAAAGAAACACTCTAGAATCAGAGTCAGTGAAAGAAATATGCCCTGGTCTTAGAATTAGTGTCAAAAGGCCAAGAAAGGCCAGTGAAAGAAACACAGTTTGGCTCTGAATCAGGGCCATCTCTGTCCCTAGCGCACAAAACTGACCAATCTCTGGGCAGGAAAAAACTAGCCAATCCCTGGTTGAATCCACTCCCAAGACATCCTATATAAACCACCCTGCCTGGTCAGTTGTGGGCTGTTCTCTCTACCCTGGTAGAGGCAGCTACTCTCCTGGACTTCTTCCCAAATAAATCTCTTTCTCAAAAGAGTTTTGGTTGTGAAGATCTTCATTCATTGGTGCAGAGAAGAACCTTGCTGAGACATCCCATAGTGGACAGAGCAAGGGGGAACTGAAAAAGTAACACTTTTCTCCGTAGCTGGAGGAGATTGCTATATTTCTGCAGGAGTTTCCCCATTTGCAGAGTGAAGCAAAAGAAGCAACATCTTAGGCAGGAGAAGCAGAGCTCTGCTAGGAAGCCCCCTTAAGTGGGGGCAGAGCAAAGTTCAGCTGTAGCGGCTGTCCAGGAGAGAAGCAGGATTGCTACATCCTGTGGGGAGACCATCCTCCACCATACCAGGTACAGCCTGACTCCCGAACAGTCAGGATACCCTTTCCTGATGAGCTGTCCTAGCAGCTCCAGGCCTGACTCTCCTGAGCATTCAGGATAATTTTCTCTCCAGGACAGAGCTGTCCTAAGCAGCTGGAGGTATCCAGGATACCACCAGGGCTAAGCTGCCCTAAGCAGCTCGAGGTATACCTTCAGGGCTGAGCTGCCATAAGCCGCTTGAGGTATCCAGGATACCTTGCCCTCCAGTTGGCAGAGCTGTCCTAAGCAGCTCAAGGTATCCAGGATACCTCATCCTCCAGGACTGTAGTCTCATCGCAGCTCCAGCCATCGCCTGACTCTCCATGTGGTCAGGATGCCTCTCCCCCAGAGTTGCAAAACTCACATTTTGGTGCCAAAATCCAGGACCAAAACCAGAGTTGCAACAAATAAACTTACACTTCTAAGAAGAACAGCCTGTGCTATTAACTGCTCAGCCATCTCTCCCAGGTTTATCACTCTTAGATAGAACCTCCTTCAGTGAAAACAAAAGATCAGAAAGTGAAGCTTGTCATATAGACTGATAATAGCTTTTTCTATTTCCAATCCTTGGCGAAAAACTCTAGTTGTAAAATAGTGTCAATTTTATTTATTTATTGTTTGCTTAGTTTTTTGTTGTTGTTTTCTGAGACAGAGTTTCTCTGTGTAACAGCCCTGGTTGTCTTGGAACTCGCTTTTGTAGACCAGGCTGGCCTTGAACTTACAGAGATCTGCCTGCCTCTGCCTCCCTAGTGCTAGGATTAAAGGTGTGTGCCACCAAACCTGGCAAAATTCATTTTTAATTAAAATATTTATTTTAGGGGCTGGAGAGATGGCTCAGAGGTTAAGAGCACTGACTGCTCTTCCAGAGGTCCTGAGTTCGATTCCCAGCACCCACATGGTGGCTCACAACCATCTGTAATGAGATCTGGCTCCCTCTTCTGTGTACATAATAAATAAATAAATCTTTAAAAAATATTTATTTTAGTTTATGTGTACGAGTGTTTTGTTTGCATGTGCCTGGTGTCCATGGATGTCTAATGAGGACATCCGATCCCCTGGAATTGGAACTATAGATGATTGTGAGCCACCATGTGGGTGCTGGAAACTAAACCCAGGTCCTCTGCAAGAGCAGCAAGTACTCTTAACTGATGAGCCATCTCTCTAGCTCATAGTGTAATAGCTTAGAGACCCATTTAATGACTGCCTCTAACCCCTACCCCAGGACTCAATACGTAGAGTGGCTGAGCTGGATTACAGTCATATACCATTTTCCTCATTTTCAAAGGGTTATAAGCATAATCAGACCAATCTTTCAGGATGCTCCAACAAAGCTGTTGTCAGAACTGGAGGCTACAATATTAATAATTCTAACAGTGCTCTGACAGACATCAGGCAAAGCATGAAGTATTTTTAAGCCAGGAAGGAAACCAGAAAGTACAATGCTTTAGTTTGTTAAAGCAAACTGACGGGGAGCTGAGACCCAGGAAAGAGGAAGTCCTCACGAGAAATTACTTGGCAGCTACTACAAGGTCCCTGTACAGGCTGATTTTGTCAACTTGACACAAGCCAGAGTCATTTAGGAAGAGGAACTGCAATGAAAAATTGCGCCCATCAGACTGGCCTTTGGGAAAGCCTGTAGGGTGTTTTCTTGATCGCTGGTTGATGGGGTAGGGCCCAGCTCACCGAGGACCACACAGCCTCCATACCCAGCAGGTGCTATAAGAAAGCAGGCTGATGCTGGGCAGTGGTAGCACACATCTTTAACCCCAGCACTCAGGAGGCAGAGGCAGGCAGCTCTCTGTGAGTTTGAGGCCAGCCTGGTCTAAAGAGCAAGTTCCAGGACAGGCTCCAAAGCCCCACAGAGAAACCCTGTCTCAAAAAACAAGCAAGCAAACAAACAAAAACCAACAAAACAAAACACACACACACACACACACACACACACACACACACACACACACACAAAGAAGGCAGGCTGAGCAAGCCATGTGGAACAAGCCAGTAAGCAGTGTTCCTCTATCGCCTCTGCATCAGGTCATTCCTATAGGTTCCTGTCCTGTCTGAGTTCCTGTCCTGATTTCCCTCAGTGATGTACTACTGTGGAACTGAAACACACCCTGTCCTCTGCAAGTAGCTTTTGGTCGTGGCATTTTATCATAGCAGTAAGAACCCCAACTAGGAGAGTCTCCTAGTCTGGAGTCTTTGGGTTCCTAGTCTAGACAGCCATCCTGATTCCTCACTAACCCTATTTACGGGAGACTTCCAAAGTCACCACAGAAGAGTTGCCACAATATGTGACTGGGATGCGGAAGCTCATGCTGCCTGGCACCACAAACATGAACAGAGACTAGAAATCAGTCTTTAAGCATGCTTTGCTCAGAGAGCTAGTGATCTGCAAAGACAGCAGGTTAGCTCTTCCAGAACCAGACTGCTTTCCATTTCATTTCCAGTACAAACAGGCTCTATAGGAAGGGGGCAATTATTCTGGAACTCCGGCTGGTCCCTTTGGTCAGGTGGTCAGTCACATTTCTGAGATGAGTGTTTTATAAATGTTGTTTCTATAGAATTATTTGGGTGTTTTTTGGTAGTTTTGTTTGTTTTGTTTCAGACATGGTCTCGTTGTGTATCTCTACTTAACCTGTAACTCACTATGTGAACCAGGCTGGCCTCAAACTCACAGAAATTCACCTGCCTCTACCTCTTAAGTGCTGGGACTGAAGGTGTGCACCACCATGCCGGGCACTGATGTAGGTGGTTTTTGTTTGTTTGTTTGTTTGTTTGTTTGTTTTTCTGTGTATCTTTACTGTGAGGGCCTGTCTTCCAAGCCAAGCAACAGCCATCTTGAGAAGTTCAGCTGTCTCCCTTGCAAAATGATTATCTCAGCTGGCTTGCTGACTATTTACATGACCACACAAATGGGAGGGGTGGGGGTAGGGTCATGAGGTCCTCAGCTGAGTAGCCAGTGGCTCCTTACCACCTGTTGCTGCTACTCTGCCTGAATTGCAGGTGACCTCTAGGGGGCACTAGAGTATAGAGGTAGGGAAGGCCAGCGGAGGAGATTCCGCCAGCTGCTATGGGGAAACCCTCATCCCTGCTGGGTGAAATCTTTCAGGCTGCAGCCATTTCAGGGGGAGGAGCATCCACATCCTGGTAAGTAACCTTTCACCCATGCTTGGTAAGAAACCCCCAATAAACTCATTGGTTCCCCAGAGCGAACTTTAGCAGAATCGTGCCTTCGTTTGTCCCTGGGACCCAGATGGGGGTTAGCCATTGCTTCTGTCTCCCCCTGGAAAGCAAGTTTAGCAACGAGCGTATAATTTCTTTCTCTGC
>CABHPQ010157690.1:18600-29659 GCA_902168405.1 Peromyscus aztecus
TCTTTCTTTCTTTCTTTCTTTCTTTCTTTCTTTCTTTCTTTTCAATTGTGTTTACAGAATCTCACCCTGTAATCCACCTGGCCTGGAACTTAAGATCCTCCTGCCTCAGCCTCCTGAGTGTTGGAATTATAGGTATGACTCACCATGCCCTGCTCCATCCCCTTCTCTCTCCTCCCCCCTCTCTTCCTTTCTTAGTTTTTTAGACACTGTCTTTCATTAAATCTGGAGCTCACACATTTTCCTAGACTGGCTGGATTGCTAGTCCTGTGATCTTGTCTCTAACTCTCCAGCACTGGATTTACAGGCATGCACTCACTGCCTTGCTCATTGTGTGTGTGTGTGTGTGTGTGTGTGGCAGGTACTGGGGATCACAAGTCTGCATGCTTTCATAGAAAGTACTTTACAAACTAAGTTATCTCCCCAGCCCCCATTTAATTTTCTTACTGTTGTTTTCTGATAAGCAGAAATTAATTTTAATCAAGTAAAATATACGAATATGTTCTTATTAGTTTGCTACCCTCAATTCCCCAGAAACCAGAACCTGGTTCAGGGACTCCAAGACACAGGTGTGAAGGACAAACAGAAGCATCGGAAGTAAGGATGAACATGGCAGTGCTTCTTGGACATGGACACAAGTCAGTTAAACTGCTTGCTCAGTCTGAGGATTATGTCCTCACTAAACAAATTGTATCTTTTCCCGTCTATACGTATTTACATAGATAGATGTATAGATATATCATCTCGGAGACATTGCTCAGTGGCTAAGAGCACCTACTGCTCTTCCAGAGTGTAAGTGTTGCAGCTCGGATGGAAAGGTTTCCTGGCAGGTGGGAGCCAAGGAATAAATACCAGAGTCGCACATTGCAACTCTGCTCTGGTGGAAGTGTTACAGCTCCACTCTGGGGAAAGGTTTCCCCAGGGCAAGTGTTAGGCTCTGCTCAGGTCCCCTGAAGAGTCACAACTCTGCCTGCTAGCAGGAGAAAGTTTCCCTAGGAAAAGTGTTCCGGTTCTGCTCAGTCCAGCAAAAACATCACAGCTGGACTCTGCTCCCATGAAGTGTCACAGCTGGGCTCTACTCAGGCAAAAGTGTCACACTGCACAACAAACCTCACTCAAGAGATATATCGGGAAGGAAAAATCCAGGAGGGTGGCTGCCTCTGCTAGGGTGAGGAGCAGCAGGGAACTGAACCCAGTACAGAGCTCATATGGGGTCTCTTGGTGGATTCAGGGTGGCTTGAGATTGGTTTTTGTGGTGTGGCCTGATTCTGGGGCAAGCTCAGGGATTGGTGGGATTTCAAGTCTTTGGCTCTGGTCTTGGGGTTAAGTTAGGGTCAGGGTGTTTTTTCCTGGCCTTTTATACTACATTTCCCCCCTTGGTTTCCTGAGTTCAGTTTCCAGGACCCATGATGTCAGGCAACTCACAACTGACGTAACTTCAGTTCCAGAAGATCTGACACCATCTTCTTGTCCCCTCAGGTGCTGTGGGATAGTCTTTCCGTATGCTGTGAATATGTGTTGCTATGATTGGTTAGTAAAGAAGCTGCTCTGGCCTGTGGCAAGTCGAGTTATAGCCAGGTGGGAAATCCAAGAGAGAGACAGGAAGAAGAAAGACAGAGGAGGGAGAGATGCCAGCCCGCTGCCCAAGGAGCAACATGCCAGCAGACTGGTAACGTCACGGCCATGTGGTAAAACATAGATTAATAGAAATGGGTTAATTTAAGATGATAGAGCTAGCTAGCAAGAAAGTTAAGCCATTGGCCATAAAGTTTGTAAACAATATAAGCCTCTGAGTGATTATTTTATAAGCGACTGCGGGACTGCGGGGCTGGGTGGGACTGGAGAAACTTCCAGCTACACTCAGGTACCACTGACGACGGGCCAATCAACCACCAGGGACTGTGGTGGCCACTGCAGGTTCCAGCCTTTGTTCCAGCTCCCTCACTCCCTGAGCTGAACAAGGCAGAAAGGAGGCCTGGGTTAATCTTGTCCTGCTGTGGTTGTCATGGCACACGCTTCCGGCTCCTCCACCGGAAGTCCACACTGAGGAGGCCAACTGAAAAGTCCCAAGGTGGCCTGCTTCGGTCCCTCTGAGACCAAAGAGTTGTATTTTCCAGTAAAATGATCTTAAGGACCTCAGAGGCAGTGGCTGCACCTCCTTCAACAAATTATGTCTTGACAATCCTGGAGACACGAGATAAGGGAGGAAAACCCCATCCTGTGAGTCTTAGCACCCTCACACTTCCCAGTCCTACATTTATACTTTTTTGTTTTTGTTTTTTTGAGAATGGGTTTCTCTGTGTGCCTTGCTGTCCTGTAGACCAGGCTGGCCTCGAACTCACAGAGCTCCTCCTGCCTCTGCCTCCTGAGTACTGGGATTAAAGGCGCATACCACCTCTGCCAGGCAGCAACCAGGTTTTTAATGCATGAGCCTTTAGGGGGCCACTTCTTATCTAAACTATCATACAAGGAGTGCCTAGGCCCAGTTCTCTGAAGACTGTCAATGTTTTTTATCTTCCCACTCACTTGGCACAGAGCTCTCAATAAAGATATAGCCCCGAGCAGAAGGTTGGCAACTATCTTGTTCATCTTGCGTGTAGAGGCAAGGGTGCCCTTGGCTGTCAGCGGAAAATCTGGCACAAGTCCTCCTATTCCGATGAGGCCCTTACATCTCCATTTCCTCATAGGGAGCCACACGCTAACAGCAGCCCTTCTTTAGAGATTCATTCCAGAGCCCAGTGGGCTGCAGGGAAGACAGTTTCAGAATGTGTCTTACTTCTCAGGCTCTGTGTTAGTTTGACATTTTGTTGCTGTGAAAAGGTACCTGACAAACAGCTCAAGAGAGTGACGCGTTTAGGCTAATGGTGTCAGTGGCCTTGGCTTCATAGATTGTAACCGAATTTCTTTTTGGCCAACCAGCTCCCAAATCATGTCATGGAGACTTAATATTAGTTATGAATACTTGGCCTTGTCTTATGCTTGTCCCACTGGCTCTTATAACTTAATTAACCTGTTTTTCTTCATCTACATTTTGCCTCTAGGCATTTTACCTTCTTTTCATTCTGTACATTCTCCATGTCTGACTGGCTGGCGGCTGCCTAGCTGGCTGGCCCCAGGCATCTCCCTCTCCTTCTCCCTCATTCTCTCTCCCATTCTCTCTTAAGCCTAGATTTCTTCTCCTGCTTATTCTCTCTGCCCTCCAGTCCTTCCTATCCTTCTACTACCTAGCTATTGGCCGTTCAGATTTCTATTAGACCAAGCCGGTGCCTTAGGCAGGCAAAACAACACATCTTTATATCATTAAACAAATGCAGCATAAGCAAATGTAATCCATTTGCTCACAATTATTTGTAACTCCAATTCCAAGGGATCTGATGTACTCTTCTGGCCTCCATAGGCACCAACTACACATTTGGTGCACAGATCTACATACAGGCAAAACACCCAACGTTGTTCAAAAATCCATATTAAATGTCAATTCTTAGCTGTGGGCCCCTGAAAAATAAAAAAAGAAAATGTACACTTCCATTATAAGTAGAACAGAGTAAACATTCTCATTCCAAAAGGGAGGAATAGCAAGGAAGGAATGAATCAAAACCCAGCAACTCCTGTAGTTTTGTGTCCAGCAACAGAGCAGAGTATGAGCTCCTCTGGACTTGGGCAGCCTGCTTTATGGCCTTGACATTTGTAGCCCATGTGGCATGTTTCTTGGGCTGGCTCCATTTATTGTTGTCTACCACTTTCCTTGGACGAATCTCTAATATCCTGGGGCCACCAATGAAGCTGAGACTTTACGCTCACAGCTTTGAGCATTGCTTTCTCGGGGCTGCCTGCAAGGACTTAGAACTTTCAGGTACTGCTTGGGTTCTCATATTTCCTCTAAAACTTGAGTGAAAAAAAAATCTCTACAACCATGCAAATTCTTTGTGCCTGCAAAATCAGCAATCTGTGGACGGTTCCAAGATCTGCTGTTGGCTCAAGCACAAGCCAGGCCCCTGGAACCGACACCACATTTGCCTCCCTGGGCCTTTGAGCATGAACCGTGATCCAGGAAAACAACTTCTTAGGAGTGCCTGTGTGAGCAAGGTGGGCTGGAGGTACTTTTCCCCCAAGGAAACATCTTTCATATGACTTCACTCTTTCTTACTCTTGAGTCGGTAATGGTGAAGCCTGGACAATTATTTAGATTCCTTGGATGTGTTTCCTATCTTCTGATGCAAAATACTTCGTTTCTTTTTTTAATTATTTATTTTTATGTGTATGAGTACTTTGCCTGCATGTATGTGTGTGCACCATGTGTGTGCCTGATGCCCATGGAGACCAGAAAAGGGACAAGTTGTAGGCAGTTGTGAGCCACCCTATAGGTGTTGGGGATTAATTGGGATCCTCTAGAACAGGTAGTGCTCTTTTTTTAATTAAGAATTTTTTTTATTCATTTTACATACCAACCACAGATTCCCCCTCTCTCCCCTCCTCCTGCCCCTCAGCATTCTCCCCAACCTACCCCCATTCCCTCTTCAGATAAGGTAAAGCCTCCCATGGAGAGTCAGCAGAGCCTGGTACGTTCAGTTGAGGCAGGTCCAAGCCCCTCTCACTGCCTCAAGGCTGTGGGAGGTGTCCCACCATAGGCACTGGGCTTCAAAAAGCCAGCTCATGCACCAGAGATGGATCCTGATCCTACTGCCAGGGGCCCCTTAAGCAGATCAAGCTACACAACTGTCTCACTTATGCAGAGGGCCTAGTCCAGTCCCATGGAGGTTCCACAGCTGTTTGTCTAAATTTAATGAGTTCCCACTAGCTTGGTTTGGTTGTCTCTGCAGGTTTCCCCATCATGATCTCGATGTCCTTGCTCATAGAATCCCTCTTCTCTCTCTTCAACTGGACTCCTGGAGCTCGGCCTGATACTTGGCTGTGGATCTCTGCATCTGCTTCCATCAGTTACTGGATGAAGGCTCTATGATGACAGTTAGGGCACTCACCGATCTGATTACTGGGGTAGGCCAGTTCAGGCACACTCTCCACTACTGCCAGAGTCCTCCTTGTGGATTCCTGGGAACTTCCCTAGCACCAGGTTTCTCCCTATCCCCATGATGTCTCCCTCTATCACGGTATCTCTTTCATTGCTCTCCCACTCCATCCCTGTTCCAGCTCAACCATTATGTTCTCATCCCCCATCCCCTACCCTCTATTGCCCCCCTCTCACCCCCAGTTTACTCATGGAAATCTCATCTATTTCCCCTTCCCTCTTAGGGTCTTCCTTGTTAGCTAGCTTCTCTGGAGTAGACAGTGCTCTTAGCCCCTCAGCCACCTTTCCAGCCCCATCCCCTTTTTTGAGACAGTCTCTCTACAAGGCCCTGGCTGTCCTGGAACTCAGTATGTAGACCATGCTGGCCTTGAACTCACAGAGATCTGCCTGCCTCTGCCTTCTAAGTGCTGAGATCAAAGGCCTGCGCTACCACACTCAGTCCTCTTACTAATGATGCTGATGTCTTCAGAAACCATGTCTTCTGTATTGTCACTTGGTCTCAGCTTGCTCTGGCCTTTCTTAACTGAACTACAAGTTTCTCATGTCTTTTTTGATTTGCTTTCTGCTACTGATTTTTGTGTTGATATTTTGTTTGTGATCCAACAAATAAAGCTTGCCTGAAGAGCAGAGTGTCGAGCTAAGCCACTAGTTAGCCATAGAGGCCAGGCAGTGGTGGCACATACCTTTAATCCCAGCACTTGGGAGGCAGAGGCACCGGCAGAGGCAGGCAGATCTCTGTGAGTTCAAGGCCACCCTGGGCTACACAAGATTGATCCAGTCTAAAAGAGAAACGGAGCCAGGCAGTGGCGGTGCAAGGCTTTGATCTCAGCACTTGGGACCTCTCATGCCTTTAATCTCAGCACTAGGGAGGTGGAGACAGGAAGTGATATGGCTGGGTGGAGAGAGGAACATAAGGCGGGAGGAGACAGGTGCTCAGCTCCCTTTCAGGTTGAAGATTCAGTAGAGGTAAGAAGCCTTTCTAGTGGCTGGCTGCTCTGCTTCTCTGATCTTTCATCTTTCACTCTGATATCTGACTCCAGGTTTTTATTATTAAGATCAATTAGGGTTCATGTTACATCTGGTATCCAACTTTGGGGCACGAATTCACGAAAAAGCCGCCTTTCTGCAGGCACCAGCACAGGCCAGAGCCGCACACGGATGGAGTCACTACCCTGCTGGCTACGTTTCTGCTGCAGCCTATCTGCAGCAAACCCCATAAGGTTTGGGGCTCCAAAAACCGCAGGAGTTAGCTGCTTTTGCATGTTCCCTCATGCAGATGGCCGGCTCTTTGGCTTCTTCTCCCCCAGTGGGTTGTGGGCTCTCCCTGGACCCTCTCCATACTAGGTAGCTGCCTTGAAACCTGCTCAGGCTTCTACTGTTCTACACAGAAGCAGTCAGACTCACATCTGAATTGTCATCATTGGCAGATTTGGTGAGATTACTGGGAAATCTTTCTTTTTGTTTGTTTTTTGTTTTGTTTTTTTGAGACAGGGTTTCTCTGTGTAGCTTTGCGCCTTTCCAGGATCTTGCTCTGTAGACCAGGCTGGCCTCAAACTCACAAAGATCTGCTTGGCTCTGCCTCTTGAGTACTGGGATTAAAGACATTCGCCACCACCGCGTGGCATAACTGGGAATTCTTTTTTTTTCTCCCCCTCCCCCTCCGGAGCTGAGGACTTAAAGGGAGAAATCAGTTAAAAGAGAGATTTTTTTTCCCCCACATTAAAAAAATGTATGACAATATGCTAGACAGTTTGAAAATGGAGCAATTAAATGAAAGGATAATTAATTTAGATAGGATTTACACAATGTCAATTATTGATATTATCTGTTTGATTATTTTTGTCTTATCACTAAAAAAGTTGGTAAATATGAGTGCCAAGATAAAAATTTTAGAAAAACTTATTAAAACAGATCATAGAGATATTCAGACCCAGACAGAAGAATTTAAAGGCAAACCAATCTCAGCATTGTATTATAAGGTTACAAAGGAACAGCCTAAGGTTTTCAAACAGCCAACCTTAATTTATTCAGTAACCTTACAAGAACTGCCAAATGATAGGTATCCCATCCTCAAGGCTGTATAAGAGCTGAATGGACTCCTGTGCAAATGTTAGATTTGTGGAGATTCAAGGAAACAATAGTCTCATATGGTATGCACTCACCTTTTGTAAAGCAGATGTTAAACTCATGGTCAACTTGTAATAGAATTATCCCTCAAGACTAGAGAGATTTGGTTACAGCAGTCTTGGAGCCTGGTCCTCAGTTAAAATGGAGGACCTGGTAGAAAGATGAAACTAAGATTATTGAACAATGAAGTAGGGCTAGAGGTAGGGAAATCTCCCAAGGTCTACTTCTTGGAGAGGGAGATTATGCTAATGTAGAAAAGCAATCTCTATATGATGACCACACCCTGGCTTTATACCTCACAGCAGCCTTGAATGCTTGGGACAGAACTGAAGTAGGAAAGAAAATTGAGTCATTTACTGAAGTTATGCAGGGCCCAAAAGAAACCTTGACTGATTCCTTACAAAGACTGACTTCAGCAGTGAATATAACAATACCAAATTCAGAAGCTAGACAGATAATAGAAAAATACAGAGAATTCAAAAGAAGAATCTCAAATGGCTGAAAGATATTTAAAGAAACGTTCAACATTCTTAGTCATCAAAGAAATGCAAATCAAAACGACTCTGAGATACCACTTTACACCTGTCAGAATGGCTATGATCAAAAAAACGCTAATGACAGTCTATGTTGGAGAGGATGCAGAGCAAAGGGAACACTCCTCCACTGTTGGTGGGAGTGTAAGCTTGTACAACCATTGTGGAAATCAGTATGGCGGTTTCTCAGAAATCTACCTCAAGACCCAGCCATACCTCCCTTGGGCATATACCCAAGGAATGCTCAATCATCCCACAAAGATACATGCTCAACTATGTTCATAGCAGCACTATTTGTAATAGCCAGAACCTGGAAACAACCTAGATGCCCGTCAACTGAAGAATGGATTAAGAAAATGTGGTACATATACACAATGGAGTACTACTCAGCAGAGAAAAACAATGACAACATGAAATTTGCAGGCAAATGGATGGAACTAGAAAATATCATCCTGAGTGAGGTAACCCAGACCCAGAAGGACAGACATGGTATGTACTCTGTAGAGGCCTCATTCTCACCATACTGTAGGTCGAGCACGCACACTCCAGGAACCCACCATAGTAGATAGTAGCTCAAACATGCAGGCTGCCGCTAACTTGAGAGAGACAACTAGGAACTGTTTTTAGCTCTGTTTTAGAATCTTTTTTTTTTTTCAGGTTTTAGGTGGAAACTCTTGCCCCATGTTGGGCGCCATTTGCAGCTGGAGAGCTTCTCTCCAGTTCCCACCAAGCCCCCACAGTACCACAACCCACATATAAAATAATCACTCAGACGTTTATATTACTTATAAACTGTATGGCCGTGGCAGGCTTCTTGTTATCTAGTTGTTATATCTTAAATTAACCCATTTCTATAAATCTGTAAGTTGTCACATGGCTCGTGGCTTACCGGTACCTTACATCTCGCTTGTCATGGCGGCGGCTGGCGGGTCTCTCTGCCTCCGCCTTCCACTTCCCCCAATTCTCTTCTCATCTTACTAGCTGATTCTAATATAGATACTTTAGAATGTTTGAAGAAGTAAAGAAAATTTGGTCTTGTTGGGGATTACAAATTGCTCCTGAAAAAAATACAAAGAGGAGAGTCTATTAATTATTTAGGATATAAAATTGTTCTACAAAAAATTAGATCCCAAAAGGTACAAATTAGGAGAGATGAGTTGTGGACTCTTAATGAATTTCAAAGATTGCTAGGAGACATTTCCTATCTATGGTCCATGATTGGAGTAGAAAACCCAGAACTGATTACTTCTAAACCTGAAAAGGTAACAAGGACTTAAATAGTCCAAGAAAATTATCAGCTAAATCTGAGAGAGAATTGGCCTTGGTGGAAAAGAAATTACAGGATGTACATGTGGATCATTTGGATCCAGGGCTTGATTGCGTTCTGGTTATTTTACACTCTACGCATTCTCCTACAAGAATATTAATGCAGAGTGAAGATATTATCTTAGAATGGATCTTATTTTTTTTAAAGATTTATTTATTTATTATGTATACAGTATTCTGCCTGCATGTGTACCTGCAGGCCAGAAGAGGGCACCAGATCTCATTACAAGTGGTTGTGAGCCACCATGTGGTTGCTGGGAATTGAACTCAGGACCTCTGGAAGAGCAGTCAGTGCTCTTAACCACTGAGCCATCTCTCCAGCTCCAGAATGGATCTTATTACCACATAAACAGAGTAAAAAATTAAAAGCTTATATGGAGTTGATTCTAAAAGGAAAACTGTGACTTCATCAATTAGCAGAAATAGACCCAGCAGGAATTGTAGTACCTTTTAATAATGATGAAACTGACAAATTATGTACAGAAAGTGAACCTTAGCAAAGAGCTTGCAGTAATTTTTTGGGAGAGGTTAACAACAAATATCCTAAAAGCAAGAGAATTCAATTTATAAAAAGTTCTAACTGGATCCTTCCTCACATTGTATAGAGAACACCTATATCTGGAGCCCTGACATTCTACTGATACAAATAAATCAGGAAAAGCAGGTTACAAATCAGCAAATTTAAGTATAGTGGCTCAAAGCCATTATGACTCCGTCCAAAAGTCAGAATTATATGCTATTCTGATGGTATTAATGGATTTTACAGAACCTCTTAACATAGTTACTGACTCTTAGTATGCAGAAAGAGTTGTTTTACACATTGAAACTGCTGAATTTATTCACAATGAGTCAGAATTAACCTTGTTATTTATTCAGTTATAAGAAATAAACAGGAATAGAAATCATTCCTTATATATAACACACATCTGATCCCCTACAAGTCTTCCAGGCCCTCTAGCACAAGGTTATTAGGAAATTGATCAACTACCTGCAGGAAGTAACTCAAAGGGTACCTAAAGTAATGAAGTCTGGTAGATGGATATGTTTCATTTTGTAGAATTTGGAAAATTAAAATATGTATACCACACCATAGATACCTATTCAGGATTTCAATGGGCAACTGCTTTGAGTTCTGAAAAGGCTAATTCTGTAATCACACATTTGCTGGAAGTTATGGCCATCATGGGTATATCTGTACAAATTAAGACTGACAATGCTCCAGCATATGTTTGAAGTAAAATGAATCAGTTTATTGCTTATTACAACATAAGGCATATTACAAGTATACCACACAATCTTACAGGGCAAACAGTCATAGAATCAAATTGAACTCTAAAACATATGCTAAATAAACAGAAAGAGGTAATAAAGACCTCAGAAAAAATTGCATAATGCTTTATTAACTTTGAATTTTCTAAGTGCTAATGAGAAAGGAACAACAGCTGCAGAGAGACATTGGATAATAGAAAAAAATATAGAATTAAATCAGCCTGTATACTTTAAAGATGTGCTGACTTCAGAATGGAAACCAGGATATGTGTTACATTGGGGATGAGGTTTTGCTTTTGTTTCTACAGGAGAAGATAAGCTGTGGATACCATCAAAATTGATAAAGGTTTGATCTGAACAAGAGAGACCTTTTAATTAGAAGAGGTGATAGTTCATTCAACAGTATGGCTGCTCAATCTAAACTAACTTACAAGACTAACAAATGCTTCTCATTTGATCAGATATAATTTGCCAAAAGGAAACCTTCCCAAAGTTAGAGTTGGGGCAGGGTTTTGTTTTTGTCTTTTCAGGAGAATGAAGGTGTTGTTTGAATCTTAGATTTTTTTTTTTTTTTGAGACAGAGTTTTCTCTGTGTAGCTTTGCGCCTTTCCTGGAACTCACTCTGTAGCCCAGGCTGGCCTCGAAATCACAGAGATCCACCTGCCTCTACTTCCCAAGTGCTGGGATTAAAGGTGTGCACCACCACTGCCAGGCTTTAGATGGTCTTTTAATTAAAAAAAAAAAAACAAACAAACAAAAAAAACAAACAAAAACCCAAAAA
>CABHPQ010157691.1:0-14434 GCA_902168405.1 Peromyscus aztecus
ACTTGTTAGGTGTTGTCTCCAGCAATAGGGCCTTGCCACTGGTTTGTGAAGAACAACTTACAGTATTGGCAACAGCCTAGGTTGTCTGGAGATTCCCATGGAGCCCCCTTGGCCATCTAATTCAATTAGATGTAACTCAGTCCCAGGACTGAAAGCTTAATTGGGTGACAAGAGATGGCCAGTTGGGGCTCTGTCTCCCCCATTATTTGGTGATTTCATTTATATCACCTTCATATATGTGTATATTTTAGGGAACTTCTACTTTATTAGGTTTCCATACTATGCCTAAAATGTGCCTTACTTTTAACTGTCTCTCCCAGTATTACTTCCCTTGTCCCCCTTTTTGCTGGCCCTCACCACTTGATCCTCCTATTCCAGAACCTTCCAACTACCATCCATAACTATCAGTTCTATTTCTCTTTCCTAATGAGGTCTATGTGTTCCCCCTGGTCCCTTACTCTGTTCCTAACCTTTGTGGTTCTACAGATTGCAGTTTGGCTAATGCCTTAACAGCTAACACCCACATATAAGCAAATACATACTATATTCATCTTTCTGAATCTGGGATACCTCACTCAGAATGATTTTTTTCAAGTTCCATCCATTATCTGCCAATTTCATGATTTTATTTTTTGACAGCTGAGTAATACCCCATTGTGTAAACATACCACATTTTCTTTATCCATTTTTCTGCTGAGGGACATCAACATGTTCCCAATTCCTGTCTATTATGAACAGAACAGCTATGAATATGGTTGAGTAAGTGTCTCTGTGGTAAAGTGAAGCATCTTTTGGGTAAATGCCCAAGAGTGGTATAGCTGCATCTGCGGGTAGACCATTCTCATCTTCCTGAGGAACTGCCACACTTTTCTCCATAGTGACTGCACATGTTTGCACTCCCACCAGCAATGAGGGTGTGTTCTTCTTATTCCACATCCTTTCCCACATGAACTGTCACTTGTGTTATTGATCTTAGCCATTCTGACAGGTGTAAGATGGAATCTCAAAGTAGTTTTGATCCTCATTCCCCTTATTACTAAGGATGTTGAACATCTCTTTAATTGTTTCTCAGACACTTGATTTTCCTCTTTTGAGAATTCTCTTTAGATATTTACCCCATTTTAAAACTGGGACATTGTATTCTTGATAAACAGAGTTTTTTTTTTTTTTTTTTGGTCTTTTCATTTTTCAGTCTTTACATTTTTAGGTATTAGCCCTCTATCAGGTATATAATTGCTAAAATATCTGTTCCCATTCTGTAGGCTGCCGCTTTATCGGAATGATAGTGTCCTTTGCAGTGCAGAAGCATCTCAGTTTCATGAGGTCCTATTAATAATTGTTGATCTTAGTGCCTGTGCTAATGGTGTTCTGTTTAGAAAGTCTTTTCCCGTGCCAATGAGTTCCAGGCTATTCCCCACTCTCTCTTCTGTCAGATTCAATGTATCTGATTTTATATCAAGGTCTTTGATCCATTTGAACTTGAGTTTTGTGCAGGGTAGTAAGTAGTGATCTATTTGGATTTTTCGATATGCAGCCATCCAGTTTGACCAGCACTATTGGTTGAAGATGCAGTCTTTTTTTTTTCTAGTGTGTATTTCTTGCTTCTTTACCCCAGACCAGGTGTCTACAGGTGTGCAGATTTATGTTAGTCTTCAATTTGATTCCATTGACCAACATGTCTATTTTTATGCCAATATTATGCTGTTTTTGTTACTACAGCTGTGTAGTACAACTTAAAATTGGGGATGGTGATATCCACAACAGTTCTTTTATTATTTAGGATTGTTTTAACTATCCTATTTGTTTGTTTTGTTTCTGTGGGATATCTTTCTATACACTATGAATATGTGTTGCTCTGATTGGTTGATAAGTAAAGCCATTTGGCCTGTGGCAAGTCAGGTTATATCTAGGCTTGAAATTGAAGGGAGAGACAGGAAGAAGAAAGATGGGGAGCAGGGGGAGATGCCAGCCAGCTGCCCAAGGAGCAAGATGCCAGCAGATTGGTAAAGCCATGGAACACATGGCAAAATGTAGATTAATTTAGAAATAGAAATTTAAGATAAAAGAGCTAGCTAGTGAGTAGCCTGAGCCATTAGGCCATACAGTTTATAAGTAATATAAGCCTCTGTGTGTTTACTTGGGTCTGAGAGGCTATGGGACTAGGCAGGACAGAGGAAAACTTCTGACTACATTTGTGTGTGTGTGTGTGTGTGTGTGTGTGTGTGTGTGTGTGTGTATTCCCATATGAAGCTGAAAACTGTCCTTCCAAGATCTGTGAAAAATTGTGTTGGAATTTTGATGGGGATTGCATTGAATGTGTGCTTGCTTTTGCTAGGATGGCTATTTTTACTATATTAGTCCTACCAGTGCATGAGCCTTGGAGATCTTTCCATCTTCTGATATTCTCTTCAGTTTCTTTCTTCAGTGTCTTAAAGTTTTATCATATAAAACTTTACATATTTGGTGTGAGTTATGCCAAGATGTTTTCTATTATCTGAGGCTATTGTGAAAGGTGTTGTTTCCCTGATTTCTTTCCCAGTCTCTTTATAATTTGTAAATAGGCCAGCTACTGGGTTTTTGTTATTGTTGTTGTATAGTTGACTTTGCATCCAGCTACTTTTCTGAATGTGTTGATCAGCTATAGGAGTTTCCTGCTGGATATTTTAGGGTCATTATGTATACTATCATGTTGTCTTCAAATCAAATAAAGAAATTTTGACTTCTTCCCTTTCAATTTGTATCCTCCTGATCTTCTTCAGTTTTCTTATTGCTGTAGCTAAGACTTCAAACACTATATTGGAATGGAGAGAGTGGACAACCTTATCTTGTTCCAGAGTTTAGTGGAACTGATTTGAGTTTCTCTTAATTTAAGTTGATGTCAACTATGGGCTCGCTGTAACATGCCTTTATTATGTTGAGGCATGCCCATTATGTCTCTAATCTCTCCAGGACTTTTATCATGAAGGGGTGTTGGATTTTGTCAAAGCCCTAATGAGATGATCATATGTAGTCAGATATTTTCTACCCTGCCAGCCAGTTCCCAAATAGCCATACAAAGACTTATTATTAATTATAAAAGATTAGGCAATAGCTTAGGCTTGTTTTTAAGCTATCTCTTATAACTTAAATTAACCCATTTCTATTAATCTATGTGCTGCCCTGAGGCTCATTTACCTCATCTATGTACTTTTCATGTTGCTTCTTCTGAGTCTGGCTAGCAACTACTGAGACTCCTCCTCCTTCTTCCCAGCATTCTCTTAGTCTGGTTCTCCTGCCTAACCTTATCTTGCTTAGCTATAGGCCAGCCAGCTTCTTTATTAAACCAATCACAGTGACATATGTTCACACAATGTGAACAAATATTCCAAAATTTTGTCTTTCACTTTATAGGGTGTATTGCATTTATAGATTTACATATGTTGAACCATTCCTGCATCTCTAGGAGGATGCATACTTGATCACGATAGACAATCTTTTTGATGTGTTATTGGATTAAATTTGCAAGTATTTTATTGAGAAATTATGCACATATATGTTCAAAAGGGAAACTGGTCTGTAATCCTCTTTGTTGGGTCTTCATATAGTTTGGTATCAGGGTAACTGTGGCCTTGCAAAACAAATTGGGCAATATTCCTTCTGTTTATATTTTGTGGAATAATTTGATGAGTATTGGCATTAACTCTTCTTTGAATGTTTGGTAGGTTTCTGTGCTGACCCATTTGTCCCTGGGCTTTTATTCACTGGGATACTTCAAATGACTTTTTCTAGTTCACTTATAGGTCTGTGTCAATTCCTCATCTGATTTTTTTTTTTTTTTGGTTTTTCGAGACGGGGTTTCTCTGTGTAGCTTTGCGCCTTTCCTGGAGCTCACTTGGTAGCCCAGGCTGGCCTCGAACTCACAGAGATCTGCCTGCCTCTGCCTCCCGAGTGCTGGGATTAAAGGCGGGTGCCACCAACGCCCAGCTGCTTATCTGATTTTTATTTAACTTTTGTTGGTTGTATGTTCTAAGAAAATTATCCATTTATTTTATATTTTACCATTTGGTTTTTAAAGTATGTCCTTATGATTCTCTGGATTTCCCTGATGTATTTTGTTATGTCCCCCTTTTCATTTCTAATTTTGTTAATTTGGATCTTCCCTATGTCCTTTAGTTAGATTGGATTAGGGTTTGCAAATCTTGTTGATTTTTTTTTCAAAATACAAACTGTTTTTTAAATTTTTTTTTTTTGTTGTTGTTTCTGCTTTATTGATTTCAGCACTGCACTGAGTTTAATTATTTCTTGCTGTCCCCTCCATTTGTATGTGATTTTTTTCTTTTTCTTTTTTTGGAGATTTCAAGTGCACTGTTATTAGTATGAGATATGTCCAATCTTTTCACGTAGGTGCTTCGTGCTATGAACTTGCCTCTTAGAACAACCTTCACTGTGTCACATAAGTTTGGGTATGCTGCATATTCATTTTTATTTATTTTTTAAAAGTTCTTAATCTCTCACTCTCTATTTCTGTCTCTCTCTCTCTCTCTCTCTCTCTCTCTCTTTCTCTTTTTCTCTCTCTCCCTCTCTCTTTCTCTCTCTCTCTCTTGATTATTCAGGACAGAGTTTCTCTGTGTAGCCCTGGCTGTCCTGGAATTCATTCTTTAGACTAGGCTGGCCTCAAATTCAGAGATCTGCCTGCCTCTGCTTCCTGAGTGCTGGGATTAAAGGCATACCTCCTAGCTTTAATTTCTTTCTTAATTTTTGTCTTGATCCATTTTTCTTTCAGTAGAGAATTGTTCGGTTTCCATGAGTTTGTAGACTTTATGTGTTTCTGTTGTTCTTATTCAGTTTTAATCCATGGTGTACAGATAGAATGCAGGATGTTATTTCAATTCTCATGTATCTGTTAAGACTTGCTTTGTGTCTGATATGTGGTCAATTTTGGAGAAAGTTTCATGATGTGCTGAGAAGAAGGTATATTCTTTTGTGTTTGGGTGAAATGTTCTGTAAATATTTGTTAGTCCATTTGGTTTATAATATCAGTTAGCTCCAGCATTTCCTTGTTTAGTTTTTCTCTGCATGGCCTGTGTGTTGGTGAGTTTAGGATATTGAAGTCTCCCACTATCTGTATGTGCAGGTCAACATGTGATTGAAGTTGTAGTAGTGTTTCTTTTATGAACTTGGATATTTGGTGCATAAATATTAAGAATTGCAATATCCTCTTGGTGAATTTTTCCTATTATGTTGAGTATGTATTATCCATCCCTATTTCTTCTAGTTTTGGTTTGAAGACTATTTTGTCAGATATTAAAATTGTTATACCAGCTTGCTTCTTAGGTACATTTGCTTGTGATACCGTTTTCCATCCTTTACCTGGAAGTGATCTCTATACTAGATGTTAAAGTGTGTTTCTAGGATGGAGTAGAAGGATGGATCCTGTTTTTCTATCCAGTCTTTTAGTCTGTGTCTTTTTATTGGGGTAATTGAGACTATTGATGTTGAGAGATATTAAAGAGCACTGTTGGTTGATTCCTGCTATTTTTGTTGTCATGGTGGTGGTTGTGGTGTGTGTGTGTGTGTGTGTGTGTGTGTGTATCTTCTTTTGGATTGCTGGTCTGGGATTATTTATTCCTTGTGTTTTCTTGAATGTAGTTAATCTCTTTAGATTGGGGGTTTCATTATAGAGCCTTCTGTAGAACTGAGTTTGTAGAATGATACTGCTTAACTTTAGTTTTAACATGAGATGTCTTATTTTCTCCATCTGTTGTGATTGAAGGTTTTATTGAGCATAGGAGTCTGGGCTGGCATCTGTGGTATCCTATAGTCTATAGAATAGTTGTCCAGGCCATTCTAGCTTTAAAAGTCTCCATTGAGAAGTCAGGTATTATTCTAAAAATATGCATTTATATGTTACTTGATTTTATTCCCTTTTAGCGTTTAATATTCTCTCTTTGTTCTGTACTTTTAATGTTCTGCTTATTATGTGCCAAAGAAACTTTCTTTTCTGGTCCAGTCTATTTGATGTTGTGTATACTTCTTGTACCTTGGTAGGCTTTTCTATGATTTTGTTGAAAATATTTCCTTTGCCTTTGACCTGGGATTCTCCTTCCTCTGTTCCTATTATTCTTATATTTGGTTTTTTCATAGTGTCCCCAATTTCCTGGATGTTTTGTGCCAGGTGTTTTTTAGATTTAATATTTTTCTTTGGCTGAGATATCCATTTTTTTCTATCATATCTTCAGTGCCTGGGATTTTCTCTTTCATTTTTTGTATTCTGTAGCTGAGGCTTGACTCTGAGGTTCCTATTTGAGTTGCTAAATTTTTAATTTCTAGATTTACCCCATTTTTTTTTTATTGATTCTATTTCCACTTTCAGGTTTTGAACTTCATTTAAACTTTGTTTATTCATTTCCTTTCAGCCTTTGTGTTTTCACAGATTCCTTTAAGGAATCAATTCATTTCCTCTTTAAGAGCCTCTATTATATTTATAAAAGGCCTTTGTCTTGTGCTTCAGCTATGCTGGAATACTCAGGACTTGCAGTGGTAGGAATGCTGTGATCTAATAGAGACATATTTTCTTGACTGTTATTGTGTTTTTATGCTGGCCTCTAGGTATCTAGGTGCTAGTTTTCTTTGTTGGGTGGGTGTTTTCTTTCTACTGCCCTCTCTGGTTCTTAAGAGAGTGTGTTGGCTGTGTGTTGCCTAGTAGGAAATTCTTCTGGGATTCTGATAGGTGTGGCCACTGGAGCTTCCATATAAAATGTGTTTCTAAGTATTGGGAACTTACACTTAGGAATTGTGATGGGCTTGGAAGGACACGTGGCTGAGCACCTCCACAGGAGGGAGGAAAGTAGTGTGTTGCACCAGGCCTTAGATCCCTGGGAATGGGCGCAGAAAATGAGGAAATGCCACAACAGGTAGTCTGCTACAGAGCTGGGATGAGACTGGGGGATTGGATATGGAGGAGAGGAATGAGAGTGAAGATCTGAAACTGGCCTATTTGCTTCGCTCACCTACGTGTTCCTCTAGCAGGCTTGGCTGTTAGGAGCCCAGAGAACACTAAGCCTCCAAGGGGCTATGGAGACTGGTTGGGAGTTAAGAAAACACACTTACAACACTCTGCCTACCCTGCATTAGAAAAGATTCCCAATAGGAACCTCTTCCTGAATGAGACCCTTCTAAACAACATTGCCAACACTGGCCAGGAAGTTTCTGAGTAGCAAAGGTACCTAGCACATGAGACACACAAGACATATCCACACTTAGCAGAGTGAACTCAGTACTCCACAACTGTGCAATGGCAAGCAGACAGTGACTTGTATTGCCTAGCTTTGTATGGAGTTGGCATTTTAAGTTTTAAATTTAATTAAAAAGGTTTACGTGTATGATTGCCTGGATGTGTGTATGTGCATCACATGTATGTAATGTCTTCCAAAGAGGCCAAAAGAGTACGTCAAATTTCCTAGAACTGGAGTTACAGTCAGTTGTATGAGTCTCCATGTGGGTGATGAGTACTGAGACCGAGTGCTCTACAAGAGCAGCCAGTGTTGTTAACCCCTGAGCCATCTCTCCAGCCCAAAAGTTTCATCTATTAATTATATTGTGGTGGTATTGTGTTCCCCAAAATATTGTGCACCCTAATAAACTTATCTGGGGTCAGAGAACAGAACAGCCACTAGATACAAAGGCTAGAAAATGGTGGCACTCACACCTTTAATCCTAGCATTCCAGAGGCAGAAATCCATGTGTTCAAGGATACAGCCAAGCATGGTGACTCATGCCTTTAATTCCAGAAGGCGAGCCTTTAATCCCAGGGAGTGGTGGTAGAAAGCAGAAAGGCATATAAGGTGTGAGGACCCCAAACTAGAAGCATTTGGCTGGTTAAGCTTTTAGGCTTTGAGCAGCACAGTACAGCTGAGATTCGTTCTGGATGAGGACTGAGAAGTTTCCAGTCTAAGGAAACAGGATCAGCTGAGGAAATGTTGAGGTGAGGTAGCTGTGGCTTGTTCTGTCTCTCTGATCTTCCAGTATTCACCCCAATAACTGGCCTCAGGTTTGATTTTATTAATAAGACCTGTTAAGATTCCTGCTACATTATATTATACATATAATTAGCTTATCAGTTACATATGATCATGGAAAGTGAGTTTTGCCCCCAGCTTTGAATTTACAAAATAAAGATGATTACAATGTCACATGTCCAAGGAGGTCTTATTTTCTACCTTTTATTCCTAAGCAGACCGTCTGGCACCAAATAAAAACCTCCTTCTACTAAGGCTTTTGTAAATAAATGTAAATACAGATACAAGGTTGTAGGGTAAAACATATGAATACAGATGCACGTATGAAAAGTATAGCCTACATATTTATCATATAAAAATGTATATGGTCACAATGATGAGTGTATCCAGGAATGTGTATGGGTTTGTGTGTGTGTGTGTGTGTGTGTGTGTGTGTGTGTGTGTGTGTGTGCCCCATGACAAGGCATTGCATGTCTGATTTTGAGTGGGACCCATTCTCTCTGAGCTTTGTCATCTCTAAGATGGGATTAATGACATCAGTCCCACTGGGTCATGATGACAATTGGCCAAATTTATCTTTGTAAAGTTCTTGACTGCCTGGCACACTATCAGTATTCAAGCCATGCTAGCTCTCTTCCTTCACTTCAGATAACCAGGGGATAGAGAAAAATGGGATATTGTGAGTGACCATGAGCCACAGGTTCTAAAGATTTACACAGATTTAACATGTTCTTATAATAAGGTGATATTGTGAGCAGAATAAAAAAAAACACAAAAATTTAATCCTTTTGAGAACAATGAAATACAACTTTCAATTATTCAGGGGAATGAAGGAAAGCTTTAGATGGGTAATGTAAAACAAAGGACGCTAATTTAAACCAATTAGACTTCCTTATATGGATGTGTCTTTATCTATTTCAACTCAAACAACCATTGGTTTCCAGATTGGAAACAAGAACAGCCAGCAGTGGGGTGAAGCCTCGTCCACATGAAGCAGGATCTGGGGCCTGACCTGGTCCTCACATGCTCTGATAGCATTGCTGTGCAATGTGTTCACCTTAGTCACCACTGATGATGGTCTTGGCTGTCTGTCCCATTCTGCCCACGTGCCTGTCCTGGCTGGTATCCTGCAAGAGTGATTCTCAGAGCCCTTGGCAACTTGTTTCCAAGAAGGTTTGATCAATGGAAAGCATCAACAAGAATCTGGGGTAGGAGAAGGAGGAAATGAAAGTGTGACTTGCCATCTTGCTCTTTTTGGAAGGTCCATAGTGGGAAACAGTGGCATCTTCATCACGATTCCAAGTCCTGCCAATAGAGCCTCTTCTCTAGAGTCCCAACTCCTGCCAGATACCACTGTTCCCAGACCGCCATTCCATCTAGGTGACCTATCCCTGGGCTCTGGTGATATCACTCCATCCTGTTATCATTCCAGTGTAAGAGGACATAATGCCATCTTGATGCTGTTCCAGATTTTGTTCCAGTTCCCCTTACCCCCTCTTCATTCTCTTTTGATCCATTCTTTCACTGAATTCTCTTTGTTGAAGGAACTAGGAAATTTTCTGACTGGACTTTGTGAAATACATATAAGAAGATTCTGTATAGACCCCCTTGATGGGTGCCAAGTGTCTTGATCAGACTCAACACCTCATTCCCAAACCAGCCTCTATTGTGCCTCTAACACTTCACCCTCCACTGTGATGGGTCTCATCACAGCTGTAGGTGACATGTCCCTTCTGACGGGTGGATATTGAGCAAATATTCCCTTTAATTGTTTTAAAAATTGTGAACAGGTGGCCAAGCTACACAGGCAGCAGAAGGTTCAGTGTTAACAATATATTTAGTGCAGTAATCAAATCAAACTCACAGCAAAACGAATCTGCTCGGTATCTGCAAGCACTATGCAGAGTCACTAGTGTCCTGCTCTAGAACACTGAGGGACATGACTGCTTAGAATTAGCTGCTGGCTCACTGACAAGTTTTTTGTGACCTTATTGAACCCAACCAATATTTTCACAGGATTTTGAGTTGTTTTTATTAAACTTTAAAGATTTGTTTTATGTGTATATTTTCCTGCATGTGTATATATGTACACCACATGCATTCAGTGTCTGCAGAAGCCAGAAGAATGTGTCAGATGTCCTGGAACTGGAGTTACAGATGGTTGTAAAGTGCCATATGGATGCTGGAAACTGAACCTAGGTCCTGCAGGAGCAGCACTCTTAACAGCAGAGCCATTTCTCCAGTCTCAAATTGTTATTTTTTTGGTCTTCATTAACTTTCTAGACTTTGAGAACAACATTAATGTTGGTCTTTTTCACTCTCAAATCTCTGTATGTTTTCATTTTTTTTTATCAACACTTGCTCGGTGAGTACCTTCTGCTGCTGACAACCCACTGTGGACCTCCACTCCTTTCTGACCTTCAGGCACAGGCCCTTAGGCACTTCCAGGTCTGGGAGAAACTTTGCATGTCTTGCAAGTTTTTTTCATTAGATCTTTCAACAATAAGAAACAGGTTATATTAATATTCCATCTTAATCAAGTTTCCAAGAAGTAACTACCCATAGTTACACATACCCTTTAAGCAAGTGTTGGAACAACCCAAATTTATTTGACTCTAATAAAAGTTGTCCTTAATTTCTATAGGAAAAATAGCATAGATATAGGGAATAGGGGGCAACTATAGATAAAAGTTAATTCCCAGATAATATGAAACAACCCCTTCCACTGTCTGCCCAATAGCCTCTGCTGACCTTCTGTTTCTAGGTAACCTTACAATATGATGGTGTTCAGCACCTGAAACAGAACTACTGATGCTCATTTTCATATGCATTCTCTCTCTCACTAATGAAAGAAAGCTTCCAAAATGATCTTCCTTGCTGTGGAAGACAGTCCTTCAGGAGTTATGTTCAATTCTATATGTCTCAGTGGCAAAGACAATGGAATGTCTGACTTGATCTGCTGTGTTTTCAGAGCTTGTCTACCAGGGAGTGGGGGAGCTGCTACAGACCCATGCTGTTCGCTATTCTTGAGTCCATTACTGAAGTGAGACTCTTTTCTCTCTCTCTCCTATTCAAGGCTTGCCTTAGATATAAACAGGAGCTGGTGGAGGGCCAAGGATGCCTGTTTCTGTGTGAACACAGTCCAGGGGATGCTAATGGTGCCTTTTACAAGAGACAAGGTGAACAAAAGTCTGAATCCCAATCCTCAGGGGCTCTAGCCAGGCTTTCTGATGTGTAGATTCAAAGCCCACCCCACCCCTACCCTACCACCCCACCACCAACACTACAAAACCTTTTCCTGGCTTTCAAATCCCCCTTTTCCAAAAGACTTTTTTTTGCTAGCTCAAAAAATTACTTTTATTGACTTCTTCTTCCCTTATCTTTCCCCATAATTGTTTCCACAACATTCTAAAGTGACAACACTGGTCTGTAGGTATGGTTATCTGTCCTCTCCAGTCCATCAATGACATGAAGTTAAGGAAAGGTAAAATCATAATTTTTAAGAACACCAAGGGAGTCCATTTCCTCTGGAATAGATTTTCTCTGTTCCAACTTTAAATTGCTGAATATATCGTCTAGAATGAACTGTTTTTTTAACTCTTAGAACTTTGAATTGTCGTATCTGATTGCAGAGGATCATCTCTAAAAGAAACAGAAAACCAGATACCTTAGGCTGTGTTTTCTGGGGAGAAGGTAAACCCACTGAGGTTCTCTCTCTGTTCATTTTTTAAAAATTTTTATTTGTTTTGTATTTTTTTATTTAATTTTACAATATAATTTAATTCTACATATCAACCACGGATTCCCTTGTTCTCTCCCCTCCCGCCCCCCTCCCCTTCCCCCCAGCCTACCCCCCATTCCAATCTCCTCCAGGGCAAAGACTCCCCCGAGGACTGAGATCAACCTGGTAGACTCAGTCCAAGCAGGTCCAGTCCCCTCCTCCCAGGCTGCATAAGCCCCAGGTTTCAAACAGCCAACTCATGCAATGAGCACAGGACCTGGTCCCACTGCCTGGATGCCTTCCAAACAGATCAAGCCAATCTACTGTCTCATCTATTCAGAGGGCTTGGTCCAGTTGGGGGCCCCTCAGCCATTAGTTTATAGTTCATGTGTTTCCATTCATTTGGCTATTTGTCCCTGTGCTTTATCCAACCTTGGTCTCAACAATTCTCGCTCATATAAACCCTCCTCTTTCTCGCCAATTGGACTCCCAGAGCTCCACCCGGGGCCTGGCCATGGATCTCTGCATCCAGTTCCCTCAGTCATTGGATGGCATTTCTAGCATGACAATTAGGGTGTTTGGCCATTCTATCACCAGAGTAGGTCAGTTCGGGCTGTCTCTCGACTATTGCCAGCAGTCTATTGTGGGGGCATCTTTGTGGATTTCTGTGGGCCTCTCTAGTACTTTGCTTCTTCCTATTCTCATGTGGTCTTCATTTACCATGGTCTCCTATTCCTTGTTCTCCCTCTCTGATCTTAATCCAGCTGGGATCTCCTGCTCCCCAAGCTCTCTTTCCCTCGACCCTCGTCCTTCATTACCCCCACTCACATCCAGGCTGTTCATGTAGATCTCATCCATTTCTCTGTCATTGGGCGATCCCCGTGTCTTTCTTGGGGTCCTGTTTTCCAGGTAGCCTCCCTGGTGTTGTGAGTAACAGTCCAGTCATCCTTGTTCTACATCTAGTATCCTCCTATGAGTGAGTACATACTGTGTTTGTCTTTCTTAGTCTGGGTTACCTCACTCAGGATGATTTTTTTCTAGATCCATCCATTTGCCTGCAAACCTCATGATATCATTGTTTTTCTCTGCTGAGTAGTCTTGTAGAAGGCTGCAAATAGATTCATATCTGTCACCGTGCACAAAACTTAAGTCCAAGTGGATCAAAAACCTCAACATAAATCCAGCCACTCTGAACCTGCTAGAAGAGAAAGTAGGAAGTAGTCTTTAATGCATTGGCATAGGAAATCACTTCTTAAATATAATACCAGTAGCTCAGACACTGAGAGAAACAATCAATCAATGGGACCTCTTGAAACTGAGAAGCTTTTGTAGAGTAAAGGATATGGTCAACAAGGCAAAGCGACAGCCTACAGAATGGGAAAAGGTCTTCACCAACCCCACATCTGACAGAGGACTGATATCCAGAATATATAAGGAATTCAAGAAATTAGACATCAAAATGCCCAACAGTTCAATTAAGAAATGGGCTATAGAACTAAACAGAGAATTCTCAACAGAGGAAACTCAAACTCATTTAAGGAATTGTTCAACATCCCTAATTATCAGGGAAATGCAAATCAAAACAACTCTGAGATACCACCTTACACCCGTCAGAATGGCTAAGATCAAAAACACTGAAGACAGCTTATGCTGGAGAGGATGTGGAGCTAGGGAAACTCTCCTCCACTGCTGGTGGGAATGCAAGCTTGTACAGCCACTTTGGAAATCAATATGGTGCTTTCTTAGAAAATTGGGAATCAATCTTCCCCAAGATCCAGCTATACCACTCTTGGGCATATACCCAAGGAATGCTCAATCATACCACAAGGGCACTTGCTCAGCTATGTTCATATCAACATTGTTTGTAATAGCCAGAACCTGGAAACAACCTAGATGCCCTTCAACTGAAGAATGGATAAATAAAATGTGGTACATATACACAATGGAATACTACTCATTTTTGTTTTTGTCTTGGTCTGTTTCCATATGCATTCTCATGCTTCAATAACATTATTAAGAAACACCTTTCGGGAGCTAGAGGAATGACTCAGTGTTTAAGAGCACCAGTGACTCTTACAGAGGCCTGGGGTTGGATTCCCAGCAAACTTACCATGGTTCACAACCCTCTGTAACTCCAGTCTCGGGGAATCTGATGCCCTCTTGTGGCATTTTCAAGCACTGCATGCATGTGGTACATACAGGCACACACATACACATAAATATAAGTAAATACATTTTTAAAAAATATTTTAAAGTAAAAGTTAATACATGGCAGGAAGTATACCATCAGTGGCTATTTAGAATTGACATGTTCAAGTGTAATTAAAGTAGTCTTTTGTTGGAACCAAAATTAATAAATAAATAAATAAATAAATAAATAAATAAATAAATAGGTGGTCAGTAAGAGTGCTTGCTATGCAAGCAGGAGGATCTGAGTTCGAATCCCCAGCACCCATGTGAAAAATCTTGGCCTGGCCACACATGCCTGAAACTCCAACAGTGGGGGCCAGAGGCAGACAGATCATGGAGGCTTTATGGTCGGTCAGGCTAATCTACATAGAGAATTATATGCTTAGTGAGAGATTCTATCTCAAAGAAATAAGGCAGAGAATAATTGAAGGAAATACTTGCCATCCTCCTCTGGCCTCCATATGCACACACACACATACACACACACACACACACACACACACACACACACACACACACACACACA